>VZTJ01005456.1:1927414-1951448 GCA_013397795.1 Orthonyx spaldingii | reverse complement strand
AAGAAGAAGAAGAAGAAGAATGAATGATGGCAGCAGGCAGGGCTTTTTTTTGTTTTGGTTTGTGTTTTTTAATTAGGAGCACTATAGGCTAATGAAGTAGCACTGCCAAGGCTATGGTATAATTCCTGCTTTGGTGCTTAGGAGACTGGACCTGGTTCAAGGTAGGGAAGGTACAAACTAAACTCAGGTGGATTAGAGCTTCCAAGACTAGGTTCAATCAGCAAAATGCATCGTTTCCCATTCCTTGTTCCCTAGACAGGAGGTGGAACATGACTGCCCAGGCAGGCTGCTGCCCCTGCTCCTCCACCTACAGTAATGCCGAGGTACTGACACTATCACAGTGTCGGTCTGGCCTGTGAGAACAAGGGTGTTTCTAATCCCTAGGGTCCACCTCCCAGTGCAGAGAGGACTGGACCACCATCGCAGAGATCCCAAATAATCAATTCCCAGAGTCTCCAGAAACTTCTCCGCAGTTTACAGACAAAGCCTCACCATGGAGAGTTTGCTGGCTTTGTAAGGAGGTGTGGTTTTCATCCTTTCCTGTTGACCCTTCCTCTCCACTAGTCAGTTCAGCAGGGATGCAGTTGTCACTGTGGCAAGGATGTCACTTTCCCAGTGGCAAGGATGCTTGAAGAAGTTCAGCCTCCTACAGCAAGTCATCCATATCCACTTGTGGCTGTTTACCACTTTCCATGTTGCTCCAGTGTGAGAAATTGTTTTACTGTCTCGTAACCTGAATTGGTGAAGGGGGGCAGAAAGAGGATTTTTGTCATTTCAGTAACTGAATTTTAATTGTCTTTTATCCCTCCTTGCCTGCCAATACAGGCACATCAGCACAGCTGAGGAGAATGGAAGTGCCCAATTTAAGCTGCAACAACAGAAGCAGATGCAGATGTGTTTCCTGTCTGATCTCAGTGGCATTCCCCTCTCAGGTGCATTTCATGCCCCGGCAGCTCCTCAGTAGTCCTGGCTAGGTTTGCAGGGCCTTGTAACCTCACTTTAGTGGTATTGATGCAAATGATCACAATGTAGGTGCCCTAGTTAGGATCACACTCCAGTAGAACCATAGAATCATAGAAAGGAAGAGACCTTTAAGATCATCAAGTCCACCTGTCAGCCTGGCACTACCACTGAAACCCCTAAACCACTAAACCACAACACCCAACACCAGATCCACACACCTCTTAAACACCTTCAGGGATGGTGACTCGATCACCTCCCTGGCCAGCCTATTCCAAAGTCTGACCATCTTAACAATGAAAATTTTTTTCTACTATGTAATCTGAATCTCCCCTGTCTCAGCTTAAGACCATTTTCTTTAGTCCTCTCAGTGTAGGCACGGTAGAAGAGACTGACTCCCACCTCAACACAATCTCCTTTAACATAGTTATAGCAGTGCAGTAGCAGTGCAATATTGCATATCACACATGCAGCAGGCACACGGAGAATGGAAAGATGCTACATTGTCTTCTGCCACAGCAGATCTGTGAAGTCTTTTTAAAAGCCTTTCAAAGGATAACTGATTTGTCTGCCAAAAGAATGGGATGTGTGTGGTTTTGTTGAAGATACTTTTTCTCTAAAGGCTGCTCAAGTTGTAGTTCCTGACATGACAGAAATGCTGATGAGAGTAGTGGGCTGGATCATGTGTGAGTTAGATGGCTGCAGGGTATGTTGCAGCATTCAGAGCTTGTATTTAACTGACAGTAACAGAGCAGGGAGGAACTAGGAGCTTCAGAAAACATTGATCAGTGAGACATTGACACAGAAAGGGCTGTGGAGGGGAAATATCCTCAAAAATGCAGCCTTTATGCATCAGATTAACCATTAATTGCACAAAATAACTTTTGATGGACTTGTGACTCCATCTCTTGCAGGTCTGTATTATCGTGACACCTCACAACCTGTATGGACATACAGTATAACATATTCCTGTTTCCCAGCCTGTCTGCTGCCCTTGTCCTCCTTCTTAGCCTAAATCCTGTCATCTCCTGCTGATAAGGCAGGTGTCAATATGAGTTGTTGCCAAGCCGTGTATGCTGTCATAAGGCAGGGTATTTATAGTCTTAAGTGTTGCCTGTCCTCCCTGCCAACTTCTCTGGCCCTTGTATAATGGCTTTAGTACTGAAGAATCTCAATTTTTTTACTGAAAAGTAGTAGTATGATGTCATCAACATCAGGAAATGATCAGTTCAATGATCCTGCTGAAGCCAGTGGAAAGATTTCGTGTGCCAACAGCAGGTGTCAGACTGACATTCAAGTAACACCTGGAGTCATCCTGCTGCATCATGGTGGGAGAAACCAGGTAATCCAATGTGATTTGCAAAGCTGCCTTGCAGCCTGGAGAAAAGCTTGGAACATCCCGTAAAAGACAGAACGTCTCATAAAAAAACAATTGTAGATATAAATGACCCAGGTTTGCCAGTTGCGTTTCTAACAAATCCAAAGGGGTGAACTCTTCCCCAGCTATGGCTGTGAAATCCCATAGCTTCTGGTTCCTGCCCTGGTTGAAGGCAGACAGAACAGAGCCATACTGTGTCATGTACCACAGTACTAGCCAGCCAGGCATTTCCAAGAGCAGTGTCATTTAAGGAAGTGTTTCATTTCAATCGCTGCAATTATTATGGGCATTTTTAAGACCAAAAGGCAGCTAATCTGCCGCTCTATGGAAGTATATGAAGCACAATTAAGATACATGCTTCCAATTATTTCTGTGCCCAGTTGTTCATGAAATCTACCCATCCATGCCAGCTTTATTTACACTCAGCCTAAAAATAATTTATAGCACTTTCAATTTTGGGATCTCTCCAGTTGTTTGTTCATTATAATTTTTACACAATATATATCTTTCTGTTCACTGTCTCTGTGTGGCGATAACATTAAATGTGATACACATTGGTCACATATGTTCAGAAACCTGTAGATATTCCAGGACTTAGGCATCTTTTGACATGAAACTTTAGTTAGGAAAAGAGCAGAAAACAACTAATTGCATGATGATAAATATGTCATATTGCTGGATGATTGGATGTCTTCTTTACATTTCACCAGTTGAGACAAAATTCATAGGTAGAAATGTGTGTTCTACATCAGTCCTAGTTTGGTAAAGGAAATTACACACTTTGTAAGTAGTCTCCTGTTTTTATCTGTGACTGAGCCTTTTCAAACCATTTACTCCATATGTTCCCATGATTATTTCTACCTTGCACTCAAAAAAAAAAAAAAAGTATTTTGTCTTGATTTTAAGTAGGATAACTATAAATGCAGCAGCAAAGATGTATGTTTTGATAAGGCATAGTTTGATGGTAGTGTTAAGAAGAGAATTATGAAGAGCAGTTGGTGCCTCATGAAAATCTTAAAATGAGAAAATCTATTCAGAATAATTCTGGTTACTCCACTGTGTTTGGAGGGGGAAAGGGATCAGGGTCACTGGAGATAAGCCTGGGAGCAGCATGCCAATGTTTGAGGGACAGAGCACTAGCGAGGTCCTTGTCTGCTGTCTCAGTGGAGAGAGAATGGAGATCCATGCAAGGGACATTGATGTGTTAGAAACCACAAAAGTGCCTGTGAATTTCCTACCTAGGAAATAGGGCTTCTGCCTCCATGAAGGTGGCAGGGCCAATAACCCAGCTGAGGTACATCACCAATATATGAAGCACAGGCAATAAACTGGAGGAACTGAAAGCCACAGTGTAACAAGAAAACCTGTTACAAAAATGACAAATTTCCACCACAGAAACATGGTGGGATGACTTGCACAACTGGAATGCTGCAATGGATGGCTACAAAGTCTTCAGAAAGAATAGGCAAGGAAAGAGAGGTGTTGGGGTAGCCCTGAATGTTAGTGAAGTTTTGATTGGCTGGAGCTTAGTGATGGTGATGATATGGTTGTTTACGGGTAAGAATCAGGGGGAAGATCAACAAGGCAGATATCCTGGTGGGAGTCTGTTATAGACCATACAACCAGGATGAAAAAAAGCAGATGAAATATTCTGTAAGCAGCTAGGAGAAGTCTCACAATCACTGGCCCTTGTACTCGTTGCAGACGCCAACTTACCAGACATCTGCTGGAAATACAGTACAGCAAAGAGAAAATAGTCTAGGAGGGTTCTGGAGCATGTGAAAGACACAGCTGGTGAGGGAGACAACTAGGGAACGCACCCGCTGCACAGGTTGTTTGTAAGCAGAGAAGGACTAGTGGGTGATGTGATGGTTGAAGCCTGTCTTGGGCACAAGAGAGGTTTAGATTCAATATTAGGTAAAATTCCTTCACTAAAAGGGTTGTCAAGCATTGGAACACACTGTCTAGGGAAGTGGTGGAGTCACCAGCCCTGGAGGTATTTAAAAGATGTGCAGTTGTGGCACTTAGGGACATGATTTAGCAGTGGACTGGGCAGTGCCGTGTTAACAGTTTGACTTGATGATCTTGGAGATCTTTTCCAACTTAAATAATTCTATGATTCTATGATTATTTTATCATCTATTTCCATATTACTCTTCCTTCAATCATATTTAGCAGACATATTTGTATAAAACCAGGATCATTGTTGCTTAAAAGCTCATTTGCTTCTACTACTTAGCTCTCTCTCATGAAAGCATAATCCTCTGCATATCCCATCACACTTAGACACTTAGAATTTGTATAACTTCAGATGCTGAACTAGGGGAAAAACCAGATAATTCCTAGACACACAGTGTATACTGGCATCCAAATTTTCTCTGTTCTGTATGAAGCATTACTAACAACATGTGGAAAACACTTAGCAAGATACTGAATGGAAACTTAACATTTTAAAGCATTTTAAACAGGTATGTGAGCATTGAAGCTACTCAGGTCACCAGTCGCTAAGGCAAGTTCCACCATTGTTAGGGCATGTGAAATCTCATCTCTCCTCTGCTGGAGACTTTGATCATGTCAGATATCTCAGCAAGCCTCTTTTTCTTACAATTGACTCCAACTTAATCAATCAGCATTCCCTGATTGGTTTCCAGCCCTGTGATATTAATTAGTCCCTGTAATCGAGGTGGTAAAACTCCACAGATATTATTTGTACTGTCTGCGGTAACTGAAGGAGAAGACAGGTTTTCTTTGTAGCAGTGAAGCAGATGAAATGAACCTATATAAAAATAAATCTGAAGTAGTTCTGACCTAAATTTCAAACTGAGCATGATTCTCTCTCCTTTTTAGTAGTTTGAGCTTCTCTCTCAACTTTTACTATTCTTAATTCTTCCCCCACAGAAATTACTAACGGCCTTTCCATCAAAACCAATACCTTCCATTCAACCTAGCAACTTCTGCTGCTGCAAAAAAATATGTTCTTTAAATCTCAAAAAGCTTTCTCAGAAGCAGCACAGTCTGGAGAGGTCATTGATCATATAGTGTGTCAACAAGAGCCTTTAAGAGAGCATGCTAAGCCTAAATGGTGAGACACATAACCCTCCAGCTCACACTGTGATAGTCTGAGAGGGGAAAAAAGGGTGAGAAGTGTGTAGGAAAAGTTATCTTGGACTATACTGCTTTGGGACCAGAAAAAGTTGAACATGTAGTGACTAAAGAGAACACTGGCAGCAATTACATGTGAATTTTAAATTAAAAACAGGCTTTCTAGCTACATTGAGCTATCAACCTTTTGAATTTCAACCACTTTCAGGAAAACTAGAACATGGCTAGAACATGCAGCAGTCTCCTTTCACACACAAGACCTGAACTCTGATCTGTGCTGTAGCAGTAATATTTAGTATGGTGCTTCTGCTCCCTTTGCACATGGGAGAAGCTTGCACAGTACAGTCTGAGAACCTCTGCACACTTATGTTCGTAAATCATTTACAGAACTCTTGCAGAATGCTGTTCTAAACTAAAATTGTGTTGGTCTTTTTCACAGACTGGAGTATTGCTCAGCTTGGTACACTACTATTTTGGGGGGCTAATTTTTTTTTCTTTTGCAGTCAACTTTGCACCCTCCTTGCAAAATCCACAGTTATCTCTAGCTTCATGAGAATTCCATGTGAGGATGAGATCTTTCTGGAGATCTCCTTGCCTTTTCCAGAGTGCTCAGAGTTGTCCTAGATACTTTGAAAATAAAATAAGGAACACTGGTCATCTCTGAACAGCTTATGAAAGTTTTACAAACAAAATATTCAGGAATTAGCAAGCAGGGAAAGCAGTGTGAGCAAACTGCAAGAATATCCTAGCTGCATGTTCCTAATATAAAACAGCATCAGATGTGGTATTGCAATGTAATAGGAATTTACTGGCAAAATGAGATTGCCATTTCTGGGTCTGACCGTAACAGGATATTAACATAAGAGTTGACTAACACAGTAAAGTTGAGGTCACATCAGGTTTTCTGGATGGATGTACTTCACCAATGACTTGGAGAAAATAATTTTTAAAAGTGCTGTTTTTCGTATTCAAATCATCACTCTTCAGACCTGGAAAAAAATCCTGTGCAATAGAATTATCACCAACACATGCAACCTCTTTTCATCAGCATACACGCATATGTTCCTCTGAGTAGGTTTGCTTCCACATATGGCCATTTCAGTCTTACTGAAAAATGGTATATTTAGGCTATTAATTCCAAACCCTATTTTTAATTCCTAAAAGGGCTGGCATTTGGGGATAAATGCCACCACTGAACCAAATGTTGTGAGAGGTTTCGGTTTGCTAAATGGTCAAGGTTCTTGCCATTCATCGTAGCCCTCAGGGTACTGCAAGGAACTCTGTCAACAACTAACGGGTCTCACTTCACATCCCAGTTAGGTGTTCTGCTAAAAGAAAAGAAAAAAAAGAAAGAAAAAGAGGTAAAATTTACATCAGTGGCTTCAAAAAACCAGGAGAAACATGGCCACATCACATGTGTGAAGAGAAAGGCTGTTTTTCTATTAATAAATTGAATGGCCCAGTGATGAATACTGAGAGCAACTCTGGGATCTCCAACATAGAAAGGGTGTGGACCTGTTGGAGCGAGTCCAGAGGAGGACCATGAAGATGATTAGAGCGCTAGAGAATCCTTCCTATGAAGACAGGCTGAGAGAGCTGGGGGTGTTCAGCCTGGAGAAGAGAAGGCTCCAGGGAGACTGTATAGCAGCCTTCCAGCACCTGAAGGGAGCTTACAGGAAAGCTGGAGAGGGAGGGACCTTTACAAAGGCATGTAGTGGACATTTAGTAGGATAAGGGGCAATGGTTTTAAACAGGTGGTAGGTTTAGATGAGATATTAGGAAGAAATTCTTTACTGTGAGGGTGGTGAGGCACTGAAACAGCTTGCTCAGAGAAGTGGTGGCTGCCCCATCCCTGGAAGTGTCCAAGGCCAGATTGGATGAGGCTTTGAGCAACCTGGTCTAGTGGGTAGCATCTCTGCCCATTGCAGGAGGTTGAACTAGATGATCTTTAAGGTCCCTTCCAACCCAAATAATTCTGTGATTGTGTGGCTGGGCGATAAGAATGATGAGCATGTGGGGGCTTGTGTCTGTGTTAAGGAGCTCCCTTAGCCTTCAAAGGGTCCATGGAGTACCTTACTCTGCAGAGATGGAGAGTTGTTTGCTAACTGGCACTTGGCAAGCTCAAACCCAGGAACAGCTTTTTAGTGAAATATTTGCTTTCCAAGGGCTGAGAGGGGTTCCTGGCAAGGTTTATTTCTGCAGTATACACTAAGCCTAAGCATGCTCTCTCTCTCCTCCCTTGCATGGTGAAGGGTGCTCAGAGAACTTCTCCAGTACAATGAAATCACTGGACATTTTGCTGCAGAGGCAGTGACCTGCAGCCAGCAGCACCAAAGGAACACTTTGAGAATAGTGGAAGGAAAAACACTTGTAAAATTCCTGAGATAAGCCACAAATATGAGGAGATTGCGGAAGGAAAGCCTGCCTTGAAGTTCCATGGAATGCCATCAGCAAAAACAGCCTAAGACATTTCTGCTCACCCTATTACCACATTTCACAGTCACTTGACTGGGTGTACTGGTTTTGGCTGGGGTAGAGTTAATTTTCTTTGCAGCAGCCCATATGGTGCTATGTTTTGGGGTTTTGATGAAAATCGTGTTGATAATAACACAGGTATGCATTAGCTACCGCTGAGCAGTGCTTACCCAGTGTCAAAGCTGCTTTTACTTCTCATGTTGATGCACCAATGAATGCGCTGGGGGTGGGCAGGAAGTTTGGAGGGGACAGACACAGGACAGAGCTGATCTCTGTGACAAAAGGGATATCCCATACCATATAACAAAATGATCAGCAATAAAAGCTGGGGAGGAGTTTGCCAGGGCTGCTGTTGTTTGCGGACTGGCCAGGCACTAGTTGGCTCATGGACCGCAATTGCTATTTCTTGCATCAGTTGCTTTTCTTGGGTGGTTTTTTTTTTTGTCATTGCTTTGTGTGTGTTTGTGGTTGTTTTTTTTGTTTGTTTGTTTATTGGTTGCTTTCCCTTTTTACTTATTAAACTCTGTTTATCTCAACCCATACATTTTTTCACTTTGCCCCTCCTGTTTTCTCCCCCAACCCATGGCAGGAGTGAGCAAGCAGCTGTGTGGGGCTGAGTTGCCCACCAGGGCTAACACACAACACCAGGCTGTGACAACTCTTTGCAGAGCTGTATTGAGATCCAGGTGAGAAGATCCACATCAAAACCAAGTCAGTATATATTGAGATCACAATTATAAAGGGCAGATGCTCCAGAAAAATCACAAAATCTTTTAACATGCTGTGAATGCTTTAGACCACTCTTCCATTTCTCTAATCTCAAATCACCATTGGAAAGGCCACACACTAACTAAATGTGTTTTCTATTAGGAAAGAATTACCCACATAGTTCTTCAGAATATAATCAGTGATCTGCAAAGCACAAGTTTATGAATAACTATTTGCAGTTTCTAATCTCCAGCTCACATTTTGATCTCAATTACAGATGCCTCCCAGTCAGGAGAGCAGAAACAAGACCACATTATTTAAGGCAGGACATAAAGATTGCAAATGGAAAACTGTATGACTGTCTGTAACATTCACAGTTTGCAAACTGCACTTTTCTATCAGCAGTATAGGTCAAATGGTATTATTTCTGCTCCCCCTCTGGATGATTTACATAACAAACTAGAACAACAAGAACAACTTATTTCACAATCAGCCTGAAGTTTGTTTTTAGCACAGGAGCACCAGTTCTCATCAAGTTCAAGTGCTCAAATGATCTCTGAAAACAATTAATGGTTAGCTCCCCAGTGGAGTCATGAGTTTCATTAGAGATTTTTGGAAGCATTTTCCCCAGTCACCACCTTGGTTGTCATTTTCTGTAACACCATTTCTCAAATCAAAAATATATCAGATTATTATGATTTTGTGTAGTAAAACAAATCAGTGTCAGGGATGAGTTCTTCTTTAATTTTTTTCATCTTCATTTCAATAGAAAGGATCCATTTAGTAGTCTTCAGTCTGCCCCTAAGTGGTTAATGTAGTGTTCAGAGCAGGTTTTTATTACCCTTTCTTCCTTCCCTGCCTCACTGCACACACGCTCATCTCTTTTTTCCCTGCAACTTGATGCTTTTGGTTCCTTTCACTGTGTATTATCTGCTGCTGGCAGTAATCTTAGCTCTTCAACTGACAGCAAAATTATGAGGTGCTCAATACAAGATGACAATTTTCCTTCCCTCATTCTAATTCATTTGTGCCGCCATCAAGGAATCAGCGTCATCTTTTCAACACGTTAACAGCTCTCTGCTGATAGAAAACATTAGCTTCCCATTCTTCAGCAAGAGGTCAAAAATTATTTTTGTTTTGTAACAACCCATTAAATTTTGTGCTTTGGAAAATTCCATTGCTCTCTGATTTCCAACATCTAGGCTGTTGTCTCGGTTGGCACAGAGGGAAGAGAGGGTTTGCTGTGAGATACCAAGTGACACCGGCAGCTAAAAGTCTTTCCTAGAGAGGACCATAGTCTACCACCAGCCTGGTTGATTACTTGCTTGTTTTTCTTTTTTTTTTGGCCTACTCTTAAGAAAGACTCTTTGTTTCGGTATTCACACAGAGGCTCCTGGCATTGTTTTTCTACCTTTAAAATAGTTTTTAGCTAAATGTTGCTGTAGGGTTTTTGAAAGTTAAAAGAATTTGGGTTTATATATTACCAGACAAGACATAATCTATTTCTGTATACATGACATGGTTTTAATCAGTCTTCTATACAGATGAACTTATGTGGGTAGACAAGTGAGCTCCCTTATTCCCATGTAGCTTCATAACAGGAAACCTTGGTCAGTGTTACATACACTTATTTGCATTCAGTGTAACAGAAAATCTTTGTCAGACAACTTGCATTAAATTGTTCAGTGAGCACGGTTGTGTTTCTGATGGGGGCACAGGCAGACTACAAATAGGACCTGAAACAAGCCTGGCAGCAGACAGAGGGGTCTGTAGAGGCTGAGAGGTTGTGCTGACCCTGCCAACGTTCCCAGGCACTGGAGCAGAGCCCAGCTGACCAGCTCAATTCAAGGACACATGAAGCTGGCAGTGAAGCTCCTTGTGCTGCAAGCAGACATATGGTCCCGGGTTTTCCTACTTCTCTTTTAATTGCAGTACATTTAAATATGAAGGGTAAAACTTGGAATAAGTCAAAACCAAAGCAAGGAGAATGAGAGAGGGAAACAACCTGGTTAAAAATATCCCATACAATGAGTATGCAGTTAAATATGCATACAGCAATATTTACAGATAGGGCTGGGAGGAAGCAGAGGTGGAAAACTGTGGGTTTGGGTGAAAATAGAAGTTGAAGAGCTAATTCAGCATTCACCTCAGCACTGTCAGAGCCCTGGCAGAGAAATCAGCAGGACTCCTGAGATCTGCAGCTGCGATAGCAGGACACCCAAAGGATGGGGTTTGAGGAAGAGAAACCCGTTCCTTTGGGACAAAGGTGGATGACAGAAAAATACTCCACCAATATTTTGAAACTGTTGAGGAGATCCAGCTTTCTTCTACTCCATCTGCCAGCCACAATTGCTTCATGCCTCTCCAGGGAGTTTTGAGGAGTTCCTGTCGAGGGGTATAGGCACTTCCGCCCCTTGCTGAGCATGAACAGTCTGACACAAATCAGGCTGACTGCTCCTTTCCAAGGGCACTGTTGTAGGCACATTTCCCAGGAAACTAGGAGCTCTGTGAACATTTAGTTTATTACTATTACCCTGGGAGTAACTGTATCTATTTACAGTTTTACATCAGACAGCATCTGAAGTTAATGTTCTTTAATAAACAGCAAAATGTGTGTTGTCATCATCTCAGGGTGAACACACATACAGTTAGACCTTTGGCAGACCTTATTTATGTTCTACCTGCACCTAAGAGTGATCTTCAGATTTTGTCCCACGCTGTCCTGTATTGTTGGATTTATGTACTTAGCCATGATTCAACAAAAAGAGGGAAAGAACTGCCACAAACACAAAGACTTCCCTCCTCCTCACTCTTCCCAGCTGCACACACCCGATCAACTCATTTCCTTTCCCAGCAAAGGAATTAGGCCCCCGCAATGCTGCTATTTCCAAAACAAGGATGTTCAGCCATAAAACTTTTGCTTTTGTGTTAGGGAAAATGTGCCAGATGTCCTTGCTTCACAAGGAACCAGCCTGGACATGAGCACACAGCATACACCAGCTAGTTTGGGGAAATGCAATATCTGTCGATGTATTTATTGCAACACATTGTAGTTAATGCCAGCACACTGAGAGCAGAACGTGCCAAAGCTGCTGAGCTGTGAGACAGCAGGAGATGCTCACCCCAGGGGATGGAAGCTGCCCAGTGAAGTCTTTTCAGTTCCCTGTAGTACTTATACAAAGTAATCTCTCCTGATGCAACTTCCTGCTTCACCAGACTTACAATCCTCCTTTCCTTTTTCCCAAGGGCATTAAATTATCATTTGCTTCTTATTCCCTTGGAAGACCCACCTAGTTTATGCTAATTCCCTTGTGAAGTGCAGCTTCTCCCTAGAGGCCTTGCACAGAGCTTGCAATGTTTTCTGTGTAACGATGATTTCCCCATGAAATAGGCTTGATTTGAAAGGGAAAGTGTTTCCTTGAGCTGCCAACTCAGTCGAGTCTCCAGCAGCTGAGCTGGCTTTCTTCCACCTTAAGCTGGAATGACGCTAGCAATCGAGGGTCGTGCTGACAAGCCCCAGGCTCTGGCTGCGCCTGTGTGACCGTGTGGCCATCAGCTGACGCTCTCAGTGACAGCCGGCTCTGTCTGGTGGCTCTAATACCGTCACATGGGGGAACCCACTGCAGTGCAGCCAGCAGAGCTGATGGCGGCCAGTGCTGCAGAGGGGTGCTAAGAGGCATGAAAAGCACTAAGGACTGACGGACAAAGGTCTGGAGATACCTACTCAAGTGAAAACACACTATATTTAATAAATTTTCAGAGTGTGAATGCACTAAGAGACTATTTTGCTGTGGACTGGGCAGAAAGAATTTTTCTCCCCTTTACAGCTTTTTCCAAACGTGTAAGAAATTCCTAAAGGAAGACCAAAATGCTTCCCTCTTCCCTAATATGACACCATGGAACATAAATTCATGCATATTCAGACGCAATCTTGCTCACAGGGAAAAAACCCCATATAGCAGCACTGAAAGAGACAGTTCAGAATGCCACTAAATTACACGTGCCATGTAATTTGTATTTTTCCTCTTCAGTAAATCAGCACTATTCTCTCCTGCTAGCACTCGGTGTCGGTGCTGGAATGCTGAACTGCAACTCAGAGCACACGGAGTTCACCCAGGGAACCCAGAGGGAATTCAATGTCCATTAGCTACGGTAAAAGGGAAAAATGTCTTTGCTATATTTCAGCTGGACTGTTAGTGCTCTGCTAGGATTTCTGAGGACAAAAATGCTGTTTATAAAGCATCAGTTGGCAAGAAGCTGCTTCATTACTGAAGCACTGTTGTAAAATCTGACTATTTAACAGACATGCAAATGCTGAGCTTTTTGAAAGCCTGACTTTTCCTTTCTTGTCACTGTTTTTTTCTTCTGTCACTTGTTATTCTGAAGTGTTAAGTGTTTCTGGATGTGTCCCTAAAGCTTTCTTGTTTTTTGCTGATCCTTTTCACATCTTCATTAAATAGAAATATGTTGAGGAGAGTGAAAAATTTTAATATATTTCATCAAAACTGAAATACTGCAGGAAAATAATAAAGGAATTTAATTTTGATTTAATCCATTAGCTATGCAGGAGAGCTGTGTATCTAATACTACAAAGCATGTATGTGATCGCCTTACCAGGTGAAAGAAGATTTTGCAGTTGAGTTTTATGCTTGTCCTTTGCATTTACTGGATTTTAATTCTCTTTTTCCCTAACTGTGCTTGCTCCTGGAGGAGCCATAAACTTTGGTTCAGCTCTGCTTCAGAACAGTATAGTAGTCACTAGTTCTTCTTGTGAGTAAGGAATGACACCTTGTGGCCATACAGCGCTAAAATAAAAATAATCCTATTACATTTTGAACAATTTGTCCATTCCCTATAGGGCAAAGTTTTCTTTAACCATCATTTCTTTGAGGAGCCAGAGAAATACCAGTACAAATATGGGTTTGTGCTTTTTCATTTATGTTTTTATATGGTTAAGAACAATTAAACTTCCTGTCTCCCAGGCAGAGAAAATAGCTTTGGAGGCTTTGCTCACCTAGCAGCCAGACAGGGTTTTTTTATTCCGACCAGACTATTCTTTAGGGAGAAGTTAGTGCTCAAGGGTCATCTCACTCGGAGACATCACTCCTAGTCCTTTGCTGGAATTTGAGGGACAATTTTTCTCCATAAAATCATTTGTAAAAACTGGACAAGCAGGAGTAGGATGACCTCTCAGTGGACTTCTCTGAGACTATTAGCCCTGGGTCCCCAGCCCCTTGTCAGACCCTTCTAGGGCAGACCTTGACCTAGAGAGCAGAAGAAATGTGTGGGAGTGCCATCATAAACTGGGGACAGGATTAGCTTTGGCTTAAGGATGTTGTTTCTGCTTCCACCATAAAACCTAACAAATAACCTTTGAGATTCTCTTTAAATTGATGGTTTCTTAATTGTCATACTAGCAAAAAAGGGGACTCAAAACCTTTTCTGCTCAAGGAAATGCAAGTGTAATGGACTTGAAACACCCCCCACTCAAGCTTGGCATTTCTTCCTATGTGGTGATTTATTTTTATTGTTTAAATTGCACCAACTCCTAGGAACTCAGTGTGCTGGGCTTTGTACTAACAAAATATTCAAAGGTAGTTAGACATCTCCTCATGTCCTCTGTGTCTACATAGTGCACAAGAAGTATCAGGTTGGCAAAATGGGTTAAAGCCAATGATGTGAGCTGAGGGAAAATAAGACAAGAGTGAAAGAAGGAAAAAACATACATTCCTGCTCATCCATTGAGTTTAGGTGATGTTAGATGAGAATGATTTGTAATTCAGCATGGGAAAGGTGAATTTCGATGCAGAGAGGGTATGTCTAACTTCTTCAGGTATTGGCTGGAAGTTTTTCCCAAGAAAAAAGAGAGTGAGGAAGACAATGCAAATCATCTTGCCACTCTTGAAAAGTTAACTGCACTAGTCTGAAGGCTGGCAATGAAAGTGTTACCTGATTCAAGCCCAGTCTGTTTTGCTTGTGCAGAGTGCACAACTTCTCCCAAAATACACAAGTCATCTCTTGAAGATGCCCAGCGGAAAAATTACTGACTTTTTCATGGGCAACTATTATAATGATGTAAATGGCAATTTGTCTACAGTGACAATGTAGACACTTTAGACACTACAGTGACAATGTAGACACAATGTAGACACTTTAACCCATGCAACAAATGAAGTCAGAGTAACACATTTTCCAGCTCTGTTGCTTTTTGGGCTTTAAGATCACTTGTCAGTGAACCTTTATGAAATTAGGTGCTGAAAGACTCATCCAAACCTCTTTCCTAAGCAAAGGACAGTGCTTGTTCTGAAATTCCCAGTTTGGATGAATTTGCTTTGCATGAACATTTAGCTTGTGCAGAAGGCCTTCTGGACATCACATGTTGTTCCAAGATACACAAACCATGTTTCAGGTTGGTAGCAGTAATATCTCTGTTTGTAGGCCTTGTGTGCATCACCTTCTATGTCATTCTCTTTATTTTCTTTGTGTTAAGTGATGACAGCTCCTTCTCCACTCACTTATCACATCAACCAAGTCAGTTCTCATGACTGGAGTCACCTATGCTCTGCATTTTGGAGCTCCTGACGAAGGCTGATCCCAGCACTTCGCTATTCAGCTGCAATGAACTGGGTGTTTCCAACACTGTGTGAATGTTTTCACACACACTGAGTCCCAGGTCAGTGTAAAGTTGTGATGATTGCACACACAGCTGTATGTCTGTCAGTCTGTCCAGAGGGTGCCAGATGGATTGATTCTGTGCCAAAGCAGCTGGCAGCAGCAGGAGGCGCCCAAGGCTGTGGCACCACATTGTGCTCTGAAAGGAGGAGAAAGGATGAAACACCTCTTGATGACAAGCCCAGGGAAAATGTACTGATGTGGGGGTTATGTACAATTTTGGTTATGGCCAAACCTGAAGGGAGAGGAGCCTGAGCATTTAAAACAATGGGTCTAGGACAAAAGCCAGGAATTTTTAGTTTTGAGGACTGAAAGGGCCTGTCTTTATTTAATGTAGGTAGAGGACTTTAGGTACTTGGCACTGCTTTCTCAGCTGAATTCTTGTAAACCTTTCAAAGCACAGTTGGAGAATGCCCTGAGGAACGTCATTTGACCTCAATCTGAACATGGAGTTAGACCAAATGCCCTCCAGAAGCCCCTTCCAAGCTCAATTTTTCTATCATTCTTTGAGCAAGCTATGTGGCATGTCAAACCAAGTCTCAGACCAGAAAGCTTTCAATAAAGCTGTGATAAGGGTCTTCATTTTGAAGAGAAGCTCATGCCTAACTCACAGTTCATTTACATCATGATGCAAGTGCTATCACTCTGCTAGAGATAGGGGATGCCTCTTTTTGTAATTTTATTACAAATATTTGGAACATAATTTTCAAGTTTCAGCTTTTGAAGCCTCCAGGTTTCAGAATTTCAGAAGAAAAAGAATGTGCCTATGGGATTCAGGCAAACTACTTTTGAAACATGATTTTTCAGACTCAATGATTTGTTTGTATTTTCTGGATGACCACTGATGTGCCTTCACAGCAGTGCACTAAGTTCAAGTCTTTGATTCTCTGCAATAAGCCTAAAAGATTATTTTTATACAGTCATTTCTTTCAGAGGGGAGCAAGGTGGGGCAGAAACAATGCCCAGAAATGTTTCATCAGGCATGCTTTTCTAAGGCAGTCAGTTAGTAAAAGCATCTGAGTCATGAGCCAGCAGAAGGAAAAGTTTCTGTCAAACTATTTGAACCCATTTGTTTCCTACCTGGTCTCTTGTGCAACCTCGATTTGAGAATACAATAGGTTAGAATACAGTTTTAGACTTTTCTTTGGCTTTGAGTTGTGCCATTAGGGTCTCCATCAGATTTATAAAGTCAGAAATCATGAAGGTAAATGACTGCACTGGGACTCTGTATAATATTAGCCGCAAGAGGTGGTGATTCTTTGTTTATGTTCATTCCAAGAGGTGAGCAGCACCTTCTAACAGGATTATTAAAACAGACAACTTATCTTAAGGGGTAGTGGGAGGTAAATAATTACTCATATTTAAAAATCTTAGTCTAAGTGCTACCTCTTTCTCTGGTTTAAGTAACCTAGGTAAATAAGTATGTTATAATTACAGGAGCTAATTAACCACTCCTTATTCTATGCAATATTATTAAAAATTCTTGAAGCATAGTAATAATGACTGTTATATAAATATGAAATCTGAATCCCAGGAGATAAATATACTTATAGAAAGTCAATTGTGAAGACTGAAATGCAAACAGGGTGTGAGCTTCCCTCATAGTCCCTGATATGGGACTACATACCATGGTGCTTGCAAAAGCATAACTCCGCAAAAGAAAGACATAAATTTCTGGCCTGTGAAGTTCATGGAGTGCTGTGTTTGGTACTGGAGTCATAATTGCCAAAAGGAAACTTTAAAGAGAAAAAATGCAGAATATTAAAATATAATCAGGGCTGGAGAAAACAGCAATGTATTAGCAATCAGGATAAGAAGAGAAAAAATAGTTACAAGAATACAGAGTACAGCTATACCCAGGAAATTTGAGATTAAATTGATGAGTTGATTAGCAAGGCTATCAGAAATGATACTTTAAAAGTGTAAGTAAGGGAGCAGGCTTCAAAGGAAAAGACTGAAAGCAGGTCAATAAATTTGGAAATGGATATCACTTAAAATCATACTTACTCTTGATTAAGAGGCCTTTAAAGTAAGACCTACTTATCTAATAAAAGCATTCTAATAAAGTGTTCCAAAGGTTCTTAACATACACAGATTTGCTGTGTACTTTCTGGTGTTCTGCTTGGGTTCACCTCTTCAAGGAGGAAGATGACACTAAAGCCATACTGGGAGCTTCCATATGAACTCCACTCTCACAGCAACTCCTATTTTAGGCATTCTCCTTTGCAGAAACACAACCCTATAGACCCTGAGTTTATCCATCTGGAAGGGTTTAGCTGGTTTAGCCCTCACACCTGTGAAAGGTTGGATCGCCTGAAAGCCTGGCTTAATATACTGGCTTCACTGCACTGGGTAACTGTCTGCAAGTAGAAAAAAGGAAGTTTACAAAAAGATTAAGGAAACAACAGGATTTTGCCTGAAGTACAATATTTATTTATTGATCCATAAGTGGTGCAGCTGTATTTTCAATGTTTGATGAGAAAAAGCTAAGATAAATATTTCAAGAGGTATGACTGTCATGTCTCCTGCTGTTATTCTGGGCCAGCAACCTAGTTTGAAAGCTTTTTTTTTTTTCAGAGGTGAGCTTCCTGCTGTGTTTCTGACTCAAACCAATGTACGCACATGGGAAGAATTAAATGATTTCTAAATCCTAAATGTTTGATGTTTTGTGGCAGGTCCTGTAGGATAGTTGAGCACAGAACAAGAAATCTCTCATAGCTACCGAAAAAAACTTCATGTACAGTGGTATGCCAAGTTATTGGTAACAAAATCCAAATGCTTGCCAATCTTTGAAATTGTTTCTAAAATTATTTAGTATATATGTGATCGTCCAGTTGAGATTTCTGAAATGATTAATCCAATTAATTTTAGAAGAAATTGCCTGCAGGCCAACAAGTAAAATGCAAGAAGAAAGCATTAATTAAGATCACATACTGAACTTTAAATAATTAGAAAGAAAATATTGTGTCCCCAAATACAAAATTTATCCATGAGCTCTTTGTCATCCCTTTTAAAGAGTGTATGAAATTTACATCATATTTTATGCACATATTTTAGTATAGGGTGAATAAGCCTGTCATATTTTCCCATTTAATAAAGAGTTACAAGAGGCAGCCCATTTAGCAATGAAGAAAACGGAAAGCTTATTTTCCACATATTTTTTAAAAAACACATTGAGGTCGTGGCCCCACTGAAATGTGCAGCTGGAGGAGAGCACAAGTGGGAGGTGAAAACTGCAACTGGAAGCAATTTCTCCAGCAACACGCCTTGGCCTGGTCAAGGCTGTTTTGAGCCCAGAGCAAAGTAGTCATTTAAAATCACATGTAGAACAGAGTGTCATTCTGACCATGCTTTTCCTTGTGAGAAGCTCTAGAACAACAACCACCTGCTCTGACGGGGCACCTACTGCAGCCTGCAACAGTCCTCTGATGGTACTATTGAGGAGAAATTATTTATTGATGCCATAGTCATACAAGATCCCCAATCCCAGCCTTGTCCTATCAATGTGCTACTCCTTACAGGTTTCAGTCAGCTCTTGATGAGGGCTGGAATCACTCTTTTTAACCTGGAGCCTTCAGAAGGATAACTGCCACAGCCAGAATAAGGCAGACAGTGGCTACCACATTTGCAGAGCAATACTAATACTGAGCCTACTACAATTGTTTAAGCCCCTGTTTCACCACTGGCAGAGCAACTCACAGTGTTAGGCCAACACTATCTACCCAAGATAAATGAAATGGGCAGTTTTACAACTAAATGTGAAAGTATTCACAGGAATACGGTATGTGTTTTCCACTTTTAAGCATTTCATAAATGTTCTGGTGTGGGGGGGACACACATCCATTTAGATACTGCCTTGACTTTTAATAAAAAAAAGTTCAAAGTATTTTCTTAATTCTGCAGGGTAATTTCAGGGCGTTGGAGAGCCAAAAGAAAAGTGCATCTTTATTAACACGGAAGATGGGTGAGGACCTGAAGGCTGCATTTCAATACCACTCCCTGATATGGGAATGAGAAGTCAACCCCTTGCCATAGCTCAGCTATGTCCCAGAAAGCACCTATGGACAGAGGGCAAACTCTCTAGGTAGCTTCTGATTTTGAACATCTGGGCAATCAAAACGATTTCAGCAGGGTATTACATATTTCAAGAGAGAAAGTACTGTCTGACTGGACATGCTGGATAACACAGACCATCGCATCGCATCGCGTCCCATCCCATCCCATCCCATCCCATCCCATCCCATCGCGTCCCATCCCATCCCATCGCATCCCATCCCATCGCATCCCATCCCATCGCATCCCATCCCATCCCATCCCATCGCATCCCATCGCATCCCATCCCATCCCATCGCATCCCATCCCATCGCATCCCATCCCATCGCATCCCATCCCATCGCATCGCATCCCATCCCATCCCGTCCCATCCCATCCCATCCCATCCCATCCTTCCTTGCTCTGAGCCAACTAGTGCTGCTAAATTAAAGTATGTTATCAAGGCATGAAGACTGACTGTATTCACTAGCTAATTACTTGGGCAAAATCCAACATCAAATACTTACATTTAAAAATAAACTGGGAAATGATCCGTTTCCGAATTGAAAGCCAGGAGGAACTGGTCAGTAGGTGGCACAAGAAGAGCACAGCACAGCACTGTAGTATGGGAGCTGAGCGGCCACGGTTGTATCCTGAGCCAGCAATCCTGCCTTTTCCCCTCACCCTGCAATATTTATAAACCCTGTTAGCCAGTGATTTAAATAACTGAATCATTGCACCAAAGCACATGGAGTGAGGGGCTTAAGTGGAAGCTTTCTCTGAAGTGCTACTTACTCCCTCCCTGAGTGCACTGTGTACTCTTGATAACCACTAACACCACTACATCAGGCTGCTTTCAAATATAAAACAAGACTGAATACCATTGTACAACAAAATAGAAATTTGACATGCCGAAGTACAATGCTCTGACATTTAGCAGTGTTGTGGTTTGCTACCTTGAAAAATTCATGCTTATATTGCAGTCAGAGCACCTCAAAGCTCTTTAGAGTGGTGAGGGAGCATAGCCCACCAACAGATCCCTTCTGCTGAGGAAAAGGTGTCATGAACTGTGTTTGTTCACCAGCAGCATGTTAAGAAATAAAATAGTAGAGCCACATGTCAGAGCTTGAGGCACCAGTTTGAGGTCGTCATGATCTGCAGGAGGTCTCTGTCTTTGCAGAGGAATAGCAGCAGCTGCTAGACAACCACATTGCAGTGGGAGGTCAACGCTGAGCATCAGATTGAGCAGTTATATTTAACCTTTTATGACTAAAAGATGTTTCCTTTGTTGGCTGATGCCTTCATTAGCTGTTGCCAAGGTTTTTCTTGTAGGTTGGATTTACAGGAGCACCATGACTGGGTGTGAACCGGCTCAACAGTTCCTATTTCTTCTGTGCAACTGCATGTCTCTTCCTTTCCACCAAGATTTTTAAAGGAAAATGCAGAAAGACACATGTACTGAGTGCCCTGCCTTGTGACTCTAACATGTCATCATTCATTTACAGGAGGAAAATTGAAGGGGTGGTGGTGTCAAAAATGATGTCCATAATTAAGCTTTTCTGAACGTCTCCTTTGCACTCTGGTGCCAGAGGACTGCACGCAAATCACACAGAATGTTATGAAAAAACATAACTCTGAATTGGAACCAACTAAGTGTAAAAATTATGACTTCTGCCTACTCTAAGGTAAAAATACATTTACAAATAGCTAGTTATAAGCTTAGGTGTGTTTGTGTTTAAAAAAGAAAAAAAAAAAGGGAGGAGGACAAACATCAAATGCTGAAGAAAACAAGCTATCATCAGCACAAATATACTTGTCATTGTAATGTATTTTCCTTAAACAAGCAAAATTGAATCCTACCTAGCCCATCTCTTACATTAGTCTATTTGTCTGTATGGTTCTAAAAAGACAATTATAAGCACTATTAAAGCATAAAATACACCAAAGCCATCATACCTTTCTCACTTCAGATCTAATTTCTATTTCCAGCCCACACATACCTGCTGTTATGTCTCATTTATTGCTGTAAATTATGTGCATCAGCATCAGTGCAAGTAACTGATGACACTGAGATCACAGCTGTGCTGAATTCTAATCAAGAAGTGATTTTTCACCACCTAAAACCCCCTCCACTCCTATTTCCTTCTTCCTCAAGTAACAGAGGACAGCCAGCCTAACTCTGAGATATAGTTTATTAAAGACCGGAAATATGCTGAGATTGTCAAAGCAGTTGAGGCTGGACATGGTGACTTGGGAATCCATTCCCCTCTGGTACAGCCATGGTTTCAGCAGACCTAAGCATCATAGGATGAGTCCTTCTTAATAGAAGGAGAAATAGGTGATGGTGCCCATTGAAATACCAGAAGCAAGTTGGTGGAGAACATAACCTGTGTCAGCTGCTCCCTGTTATGCCAGCAGTGTTGCCCACCATAGTAGGTGACCAATTCCCACTGAACAGTCTCCAAATGCACAGTGACACAAGACCCAACGTGGATTCTTCATATTTTCCAAAGTGTTTCTGCACTTTCATTTCTGATCAGCTCGAATAATCTGACATGACTGTTGCTTGGCAAAATGTAATGGGTGCCTGTGGAATTTCATATCTTGATTTGACAGTGATTTGTGGGTTTGATTTTAAATCTCTAGGCTGCTTCGGGTTGTCGTGTAGAATCCTGTGTGAATTCCCAGTGTGGATGAGCTACACCTGGGTTTTAACACAACCTTCAGGGGCAAGTAACACCTTTTTCATATTTCCAATAGGGACTCAAAATGCTACATTTAGTCCAGATCAGGATTAATCAAAAGAGCTTTAAAATGAAGCTCAAATGCATCTGCTGGGGTTTACCTATCATTGGAATGACAGCACAAGATTTACCTGCCTATGTCAAGAGCAAAAAGTCAACGATGGCCCTTTGGATGACCCTACTGTGAGATTCAAATGGCAAGGAAACCTGAAACCTGGCCATCCAGTACTCTCCAGTTACACTGGCGCATGTGGCAGGGCTTGCTCTCCTGGAGTCCAGCCTTCAGTGGTCTCAGCTGCATGTGGCAAGGGAAAAGCTTCAGGAATCCTGCTGGGTAGGATACACCCTATACATTTTCAACACAGCCTATGTACTCCAGACCCACATCTTAGATAGATTTGCTCTTGCCTGGTAAAGGGTGTGCAGTATGTGTATGGGGTGGGGGAAGGGAGGGTAACCTCTTTCTTGTGACCTGGGGAACCTTTCAAGTAAACCCCACAAATGTATTTGTTGAGGCAAAACTTAAAGGTATGAGAGGAGGGCCTAAATTTCCAAATGTATGTACAGACTGGGGAATGAGGTGCTGGGAAGCAGTGTAATGAGAAGGGACATGGAGGTCCTGGTCGATGGCAAGGTGAACATGAGTCAGCAGTGCCCTGGCAGCCAGGAGGGCCAGCCCTGTCCTGGGGGGCATCAGGCACAGCATTGCCAGCCGGGCAAGGGAGGGGATTGTCCTGCTCTGCTCTGCACTGGGGCAGCCTCACCTCGAGTGCTGGGGGCAGTTTTGGTGCCACAATATAAAAAAGATATTAAACCATTAGAGAACATCCAAATGAGAGCAATGAAGATGGTGAAGAGCCTTGAGGGGAAGTCATATGAGGAGTGGCTGAAGTCACTTGGTCTATTCAGCCTGGAGAAGAGACTGAGGGTAGACCTCATTGCATTGTACAGCTTCCTCATGAGGGGAAGAGGAGGGGCAGGTACTGCTTTCTTCTCTGTGACAGGACCAGTGACAGGATCTGAGGGAATGGCCTGAAGTTCTGTCAGGGGAGGTTTAGACAGGATATTAGGGACAGGTTTTTCACCCAGAGGGTAGTTGGGCACTGGAACAGGCTCCCCAGGGAAGTGGTCACAGCATCAGCCTGGCAGAGTTCAAGAAGTGCTTAGACAATACTGTCATGCACATGGTGTGACTCTTGGGGATGGTCCTGTGCAGGGCTAGAAATTGGACTTGATGATGGCTATGTTGGGCCTGGAGTTGGACTCGATGATCCTCGTGGATCCCTTCTAAGATTATTCTGTGAAATTCTGTGGTTGTGTGAACTCATCAGAGCAGGGTCCTTTTAGATCCGTTACAAAAGAAGTGCCTCAGGCAGCAGTGACAGTGTTGCGAGTGGCACTCTGGGAATTACTGTATATAGCAAAAGTGAAATTAGAATGTGAGCAATGCTGACCACCCCTACCAGTCCAGCACTGACATGCACATGCTAAACCTGTATTGCCCTCAAATGCTCCTGCTTTCTCACAAGGCAGCAGCGGGGTTGAGGTTTCAAACGCAGGCCATGATTTTGTGACCTGAGTGCACATGGGTTTCTGCAGGGCTCCCAAATACCTTCGGATCTCTCCTCGTTCCGGGGTCCCCACAGCGCAGCACCTGTAGCCTTACACGTGTTAACTTCAGCCCATTCTGCAGAGGCTGGGAAAGGCCCCGTTCCTGCACGGGCACCTTCCCCCGCCCCGAGAGGGATGCTCGCTCCCGGCCTCCCCCTGAGCTCGCTCTCCCCAGGGACTGATGCCGTGGCTCCTCCACGTCGCAGGAGCTCACGTAGGCACCAGGCGCGGAGAACCGGGATGAAATTACCTTCATGCATAAAACATGGCATGGCGACAAAGGGACGGCAGGGCCTCGGTGGCCGCCCGCCGCATCCTGCCGGCGGCCCGCAGGTTGGCCGGGGGCTGCCGC
>VZTJ01005456.1:1806598-1926540 GCA_013397795.1 Orthonyx spaldingii | reverse complement strand
TGCCGGCGGCCCGCAGGTTGGCCGGGGGCTGCCGCAGGCTCGCCCGGCGGGGAGCGGGCCGGGCCAGGTGGCCGCGGGGACGGGCGGCCCCCCGAGCCATGGACCTGTCCCCGTGCCTGCACTGGGTGCGCACACGGCTCTGGCGCTGCAGGGTCAGGCGGAGGCAGTTCTGCAGTAAGTGTCGCGTCTCGTCTCCCCGCGCACCTTTCCCCCTTTCCCACCCCCTTGCCTTCGCCCCCATCCCACCGCCCTGGAGCCAGACCCTGCGGCGGGGCTGAGCCCACCTGCCCTCCCCCGGTCCAGGGCTCCGAGCTTGGCTGCGGAGGGCACGGCCACGGCTCTGTGTCCCCATCAGCCCCGGCTGAGCGGAGCCCTGCGGCTGGGGAACCGGCTGCGGGACGGGGTGGTTTGAAAGGGTCCCTTCCTAACATGTCTGAGCATTTTTTCACTTTTCTAAGAGAGTTTTAAGTCGGGATGGTTTGTGCAGTGAAAGGCGAATATGAAAAAAATGCAGCATAGTGCCCGCTCCTCTTTTTTGACCAGCTGCAGGAATCAGAAAAGTTTAATTGAAAGGAACATAACCAGATCGGTGGTTTGTGAAGTATGACAGTGCAGACAACACACTGAACCTGCCCACTCCTTTGTCTGGTTAGAAACCATGCACATCACTGATGTATATACATGTATGTGTATATATATATACACATACACATGCATGTATATAAATATATATATATAGCCTTACTGCAAGTTGCTGGGGTATATTATTCATCGGTTCATCATGCTTTTACTGGAAGTAGTTTGCTTGCCTTCCCTGACAGACCATATATATGGAGATCCAGTCACTTCTAGCTGATTTATTCAGGCTCCCTTTCAGCTGGCACCTTGGAAAGAAATGCTGCCAGCAGTCCTGCAGTGACCCAGAAAGGGTAATGTATCTGTGACAACTGAGGAAACAGAGGGCATTTCTTTGGTTCAGTCAACTGTAGTGTCTAATCACTCCTAAGGAGATGCAATGCAATGGCTTAGGAGGATGGGCAGGGTTGGCTGGCCAAATGAAGCATCATCTCTCCCATCGAGGTGATATATTGTAAAAGGGATCTTGGAATGAGCATGCCATCAGGAATACACTGAAAAAAGATTAATAAGTTAAAATGAGCATGCTGTCTGTCAACTCTGCATCAAGTTCGTGTCATTTCAGTATCCTAGTTTAGCCATGCAGATAACAAGGTCTGTTTGAATTTTTGTAACTCATAGCATTATAGTATAGACCTGACACTCTCACAGCTACCTTCTTAAATATTGTTTTGCCATGAATTCAACTCCAGTGTGCCTTTCAGATGCAAAATATTACTGGTAGATTGTGGTAGTGTATCCCTCCCCTGTTCGCCCAGGACTGGCCAGGTGTCACGGGCTCGTCATTTGTCTATTGGCTGGCCTATCGCCCTGCCCACCAGGGCTAGAGGGATATAAAGGAGGGAGGCGAGAAAGGGATGGGATCAGTCTGGCCACGTATGTCCACTACACATCTGGTTATCGGTTTTTCCCCTCCATGAGGGAGATTAAAGGACTCTGATAAACGCAACTGGTACGTCTGTCTTTGCCTGCCCGGAACAGCCACCGCCCGGCCCGGGATCGGAGCTCCCAAGGCAGGAGCTACTGGGGCTGGACTCGGTGGCCTGGAGGAGCCCATTGAGGAAACAGGAAAGCTACAGTAGATGTCAGAAAGACTGATTGTTCTAGTTGCCAGTTGACTGTATGCCATGTTCTGGTTTTCAATGGTTGCACCTTTGTGAGTATTTTGGTCAATTTTCTGGCTGTTAATGAAGTAGAAGAATAGAAACAGCTTTGTTTCCTGTCCGCTTAGGATTACATTCACCTTTTCCATATGACATTCCCTACTCTTCAAGAATATGTATTTGGCAGATAGTTTGCAAATGTATGTGGAAACTTCTTACCACAATATTCACTTTGAGCATTAATTATCTTGTGAATACATATGTTCCTTACTTGTGCGGTCCTATGAGTTAATAAGAACTACTGCCAAATGCACCACTTAGCTGGAGCTCTAAAAATGAGAAATTTGAGAACAGCAGATGCTCTGAATAATTGAAGGAGGTTTCTTTGGTTGACAATGGTGCTATCTTTGCACATCTCTCAGAGCCCCTCTTAATAGCCGGCCTCCGCCTTAGGGAAACATTGCAGCATTGAACCAAAAAAAAGGGATAAAGATTTTTTATTTTTATTTGTTAATGAGTCTGAAAAATGCTAATCACTCAGAAGAGTATTTGTTGGCTTTGTTACTAGAAATAACTTCTGGCATCTTTAATTAGGTTGCTTTAGCCCGCATCAGTGAAGAAGCACAGCTTTCTGTGATCTGTGCTGAGGCCAGTCCTGAGGAAGGACTGCTCCTTGCAAATTTCTTGTGTCCAGATTCAGTTTGTCCTCTTTAGCTGCCTTCTGCTGAGGCACTGCAGCAAAACTGCTGCTATTACAGGAGACATGCTAATCTTCTGTTGTAAAATGTGCAGTTAAGAATTAAAAAAAAAAAAGAAAATTAATGGGGAAGCTACTGCTGGCTGGTTTTCGAAGTCTCAATGAGCACAGGCTGTCATTGTACTTCCTTGCTAAGGCAGCCATTCAAAGAAACAGCCAGGGGACTTTGCAGTCCTTGTGTGCCTGCCCTTGTGGCCTCATTTTACAGCCGAGTCCCTGAAGGAAGCTCCCTGCAGGCACGTGTGCTCATGGCAAAAACACTGCTTTGAACAAAGGCATGTTTTCAGATAGAGAGCAATAGTTTCCTCATTTTCCTCACTGCCTGGCTGGATATGGCTGTCCCTTCGACCAAGGGGAAGCAACTGCGGCTGGCACCAGAGAAGCCCTGTGAGAGGTTTCTGACATTCACAAAATTAATTCTCCGTTTTCACCTCACAGCAAGGGCTGGTTCCAACAGAGAGACATTGGACAGAGAGTGTAAGTTCATGATGCTGCAGTAAATAAATGACACTGGAAATACTGAAATCTACTTTTCCTCTGGACGCTCCTGTGTCCATGCAGATGGAAAAATGTTGCGAAGCTTTCCTGGAGTGGGTCATCCACAGCATCTCAGTCTCACTGGGCTCTTTGAGGTCTCATACAGGTTGGCCTGCTTTTCCTTTCGTTTCCACTGTCCCAGCTACACATGTGGTTCATGAGCCTTGTAGGAACTTGGGGTCTCCAAGACTGCTGCCTGGATGCTGGGTTTGATTGAAGCTGGCCAGTGGGTAAAAAAATATTAATGATCACAGTGCATAATGTTTCCTTAGGAAAACAGGCTAATAGGCCCTGCTCATGCCAAGGCTGGAAGCTGAGCTTGGAGCATGTTAGTAATAACTGCATGGAGCAAGTCTTAAAAATGTTTGGGAAGAGTCTGAAAAGCAGCTGTTTGCTGCTACTCCCCAAAATGTACTTGGCTTCTGGCCACCAATGCATGTTAAAGCCCTGGGGATCTGTGGGGAGGAGGTTTCTCTGGGTTTTCCTGAAGCTTAGCAGATGGAGTTTGCACAGAAAATATAAAGAGTTCACACCAAAAGAAAGGATTGTATGTCCCTGATGCAGGTCAGCAAATAGAGAAATTCTTCTGGCTGTGTAGCTGAGAGATGTTTTGAATGGCTTTTGCTGGCTTGCCATGCCAGCCCAATACTCAGAGGCTGCAAGGTCTCTAGTCTTGAGTGATCTCTGCAATTCTGAGGGGTTGGGCCCATCTGTACCTCTTCACATATTGCTGAAAGCATTTGGTGAAAGGCAAGAGCTGGGGCAGGCACAGCAGAAATATTTAGTGACTTGTTTAGAGCCATAATCCCAGCTGGGGCTGTGGGGCAAGACACAGCATGTCTGTCCACATGCTCACCCCATGAGCACTGGCCACACATGGCACTGTGATGGGTCTGGGTCTGGTTCTGGGTTCAGGTCCAGGTCCCTGTCTGGGTCTGACCCTTGCCAGCACTGACTGTTGTCAGCACAAACCCATCCTGGAGTGCTGCCAGGTATCTGTGATCCAGCCATAGTGTTTACTGTGTAAGGGTGGGCCTAAAAAGCTGTATCTTCTGGTGCTAATGTACTTTCACAACCTGTAACATTTAGGGCAAGGAATCGATGGCAAGCTTTAATCAAATCTCGTCAAGTATTCATTGTTAGCCACATTTTCTCCTCACCAGCAAGGCCTGCTAAAATAATGTTGTGAAGAGTCCTATGTTATTTCTGATCCAAACTGGCTGTGAAATTTAGACAGGGAAAGGTCTGCTTTGTATTTCAATTTGTTTCCAACTGAAAAATAAATCAATTGCCACCAAAAAGCTGAGAAAAGAAAGAAACCAGGAGCAAAAATGTCACGTGTAAAAGAAAAAAGACAAAAGTACAATTTGTACATGAACTGCATAGCCTCACAATATGAAAATTTACCTTGTTTTGTGGTACATGCAATTGGTTTATAGAAAAAACCCCAACATACGAGTCACTGGTGTTAGAGAAAGCAGGCAAGAATATTGTTTATATTCATAAATGGAAATCATCTATAAGCTAATAGACAAGTCTGGATTTAAACTACACTTAAATGCCAATAAAAAAAAAAAGTACAGTTTATCCTACTCATTCTTGGTAATAATGTAATTTTAAATTATGCTTTTGTTTTGGAAAGAGAGAAGGAGATTGTTTTCCTGCAAAGGAGTAGACTTCATGCAATATGGGATAGCTGTGTTTTTTTTCTTACCTCAGGGAAATGTTATTTAGAAACATACTGTTATGCACCTGAAGGCATGTGGCCCTTGAAGTGCTGTGATACTTGCGTGGGCAAAACACCTTTCCCCTCAGAGGGGTCCTTTCAGGACCAGTGGAGATTGATGGATTTCAAAACCATCCAAGGCATAGCTCTTTGTGTCCCCAGACCTTTGACGTGTGGAAAGAAGAATATGCAAGTATGACTAATATTCAGCTATGGCTATGAAAAACCTCTTCCCACAGAGCTTTTGTTAATTCTGTACCCATGCGATGCTTAGACTCGATCCTTCAGTGACTGGAAAACCATAATGGGATTCAAGGTACGTTTTGAATAGTAATTAAAATACTGAGAATTTCACATCAATAAGTCTTTCAAAACAACCTCAGAACCATTTGCATAGTTTGTTTTGCTTTTCTTATTATCACCCCTCGACCATTCATTTTTGGGTGCATTTCAGAAAAGGTGGGACTTTTTTGTCATTATTCATTACATCTGGGGAACCTGAGAACTTAATGGTGAATCTGCAGCAGACCCCTGGCAGGGCAGCTGGTGATGGAAATGTAGTCCGTAACTTTGTATAACATGCACTAATTCACAGGTACCAATATTAAGAATTCCAAGGAAATAGGTGATGACTGCAATTACCTGAGGAAAACAGACAAAACTTAGTAACTTAAACCAGTAGCAGTAGTTATTTTGTTTGTTGTGTTTTACCTCTTCCTTTAGAAGAGGTCCTTCCTTATAGTCTGCCTTATTGTTATATGCTTAACATATAAAATCTCCTTCATGTCATCCTTCTAGATGCAACCAAACCTTAGCACTTCTCAGCTGAATTATCAGTAAATCTGGTAACTCTCATGCAGAATGGTAGTGGTCTCATAAAAGGTACTGTGCTGGTGCAAAGCTCCTCCTGGGATGGCACTACTGCTCCTCACTCTCGTACAACACAAGCTTTCGGGTGTCCTGTGAAGCCTTATCAAGGATGCCTTGGCCTTAGGAGGCACCTGTTGAATGAAAGGAAGGTGTTCAGTCACCAACCTTCTCCTAGCAGTTGTGGGACTTAGGAATCCTGAGTTTCACCTGAGTGTAAAACTACTCTTACCAAACACTAGGGGCAGTGCAAGGAAATAACTCTGTCCAACAGCCAAACGTTTCCCTTTTTCTTTGCATTAAAACTGTTACATTCGTAAAGTGAGGGCTTCACTGTTCTGCTGAACATTCTTAAAACCCACAAGCCCTAAATTTCCAGAGAAGGCTGCATTACCTAATGCCTTGTGCTAAATAGCTTTAGTAAAATAAAGTCCATACATAAATCCAAAGGAGTTAAATCCCTGAGTGGGCCTGGGGCCAACGTTTTTTAAATCCCTCTTAGACTGTACTTAGAGGTGGAGTGTGAGCCTACTTCATGGGGGAGATGGGAACTGCCCCACAGCATCTTCTCCCAAGCAAAGGGCACAGCACAGACCTCCAGGTCTGAGTATAACACCCTCATTTTCTGCTCTGAAGACAAAGGGAATCTGAACATTTTGTGTTGCCATGTCATTGCCTGCTCCTCTCCTCCCTGAGAACTGTATGGGACTAATCTAGTTCCAAAAGTTTTAGATGGATAAAATTAGTCAAGATAAATCCCTCTTGCAGTGATCTTCTAGAGAGGGTTTCAACACTTTTTTTACAAAATAGTTACGAATTTAGCATTCACCTGAAAATAATAATGAGCTGTTCCAAAGCTGGTCATTTAAAGAGAGTGGTTACAGTGTCCACAGCACAGGCACCAGCAACCCTGTGCCAAATATAATGTCTACTTTTGTTAAGCCTTTTAGCTCTGTTAATCCTTTTGATCAGAGTAAGGAGCGATATATTGGAAAACTAATCTGGAAAGCAAACAGAAAATGATGAGAAGTAACAGGCTGTGCCTGTGCAGAGTGGAGGACATCAGGGCAGAAGAAATGCATAGGACACCTAAGAACCTTAAAAGCATTAGTACAGTCACCAGGCATGGAGTAGTCACTACACTGAGCAGCTGGTTTGAGAAGTCCAGATAAAAGCATGTAACTTATATTTTAAAATATGAAAAAGAACCAAATTTAGCCCTTGCCACATGAAAACTTAAACCCAAGCAGGATAAATATGTCACTGGTGTAGATGCTGTGGCATGGTGTTCATAATGAAATGGTTTTTAATACCTTGGGGATTATGATCCTGTGCCATAGGTAGAAGTTGTGTTTCTGAAAGCTTCCGAGTGCTGGTGGCAGCTTTCCAAGAAATACACTGGATCCGGAAGTCCTCTTTGCAAGTCACCTTCAAAAACCAGTGTGGGCTGCAGTCGCCCACGGCTGAACTCTTGTACCTCTGCAAGAACTGAGTGTTCCTCTTGAGGAGAATTTGAGTTACAAAACTATTTGTAAAGTGTGCATTAAATAATGGAAAGCAGCTACTGTCTAAGTGATGTACAGCTGTAAGGAATATCAGTATGCCATAGGTAGAAGTTGCATCACACAAATTCTGGGAGAAATACAGGCCTCCAGTGACATACTGCTATCATGCTATTAAAATTGAAAAATACTTTTCACTTCACTTAGAGTTGCCAAATTTTTTGAAGTGAGCTCTTCACTTATCATGTTCATATCTGTTGTTCTCCAACATACCCAAACAAAAGGTGCTTTCATGTTTGTGACAAGCAAAGCTCTCCACTTCCAAAAATGTTACACTGCTAGCTCTGATGCTGAAATCAAATTGCTGGGGTAAATTCTCTGCATGCAAACTGGCATATTTGAAAATAGTACAGAAATGAAGCTCAGATTTCCAGTTTTGTTTTTAACATATAGATTTTAGAACACCAGAACAAAATTGGAAAAAAAAAGATAAACATATTCAAATTATCAAGGAAAAAGTCTGCAGTAAAATAATAGCAATAATCTTGTCACCAAGTTTGCAAAACTGCTTTGTAGGAGTATCTGTTATGTACTTTTGCATAAGATGAACAGTCATGTAATGCTTTCACACAACCATGCTTCAGTGAATCTAGGCCCTTTTATTTAATATAAAATGTGAAATAAAATTTGAACCCTTATATCAAAACAGCTTCTTTTGCATTCACCAAATCTCAACAGAGTAGCAGATAGACCCACACTTAAGGAGGAGAGCTCTGCAGTACTGCAGTGCAGAAGTGTCTCCCTTTCCCACTCCTGATCACCCACAGAGTGCAAGAAGATTGACCTCTCCCAGAAACAAAAAACCCAGATAGGGACCTCAGAGTCTGGCCAGGTCAGAGGAATCATCTTGTGGAAAATATGGAAGATAAAGTAACTCCCACAACCAGCTTTACCCTACTTACCCTTTCTATTTAAAACCTGTATTTGAAGGGACTTCAGTGTCTGAGAGGGTTTAGTTTTGGGGAAGGGGTGGGCTGATGCATAATTGAATCATTTCTGGTTTGGAGCGGCAGTACAAAGTCAGGCTTTTGCACCGAGTTCCTAAAATCTAACCTAAAAATGTCAAATCACCTTGAAGCAGAAAAAATAAACTTCTAAGAAGAATGTAGACAGAGCAATTCAGTTTGCCTATAATTGCTTGTATTTCCTTGGCTTTTCTAGTGCAAGAGTGCTGGATAAATCCAGTGTAATTTAAAACTTAACTAATTAATATTTTACCTATACATGTATATGGGGGTGTTTTAATATACTCAGATGCTCTTTAGAAACACCGAAGCATTGCATCAAGTTTTTCAGCTGGAATTGAGAAACCACCACATTTTATCATAGAATATCCTGAGCTAGAAGGGACCCACAGGGATGGTTGAGTCCAACTCCTGGCACTGACAGGACAGCCCCAAGAGTCACACCATGTGCCTGAGAGCATTGTCCAAACACTTCTTTAACTCTGTCAGGCTGGTGCTGTGACCACTTCCCTGGGGAGCCTGTTCCAGTGCCCAACCGCCCTCTGGTTCAATCACAGAATGGTTTGGGTTGGAAGGGACCTGGTTTCAACCCCACTGTCCTCTTCTTGATGCTGAGTGTTAGCTGATGATATCTCTGTAATGAAAACTGTCATTCTATTAGTCCTTTTTACACACATGAGGTAAGCCCACAGCTCTTGGGTGAACTATTTATTGCTCATTAAACTGTGCTCGTGGTAGTAAGCTTGATTAAGCCATTTCCGATTGCTCTTTGTGCAATCTCATGAGCTGGTGTGACTGCTAACAGGGACTGACTTGGGAGCTTGACCCAGGCTCATACTTTCATGATGCTTCCTATGCACCTCTACTGGGAAAAAAATTTAAATTACTGCAGCCCCAAGAAGATGGTTATCTCCTGAATATTGAGAGATGTGCTGCCATGGCCCCCAACAGGAGGGACCTAAAGGAGGATCACAGAAAAATCCCATTTCTGTGCAATATGCAGGTGGGATGCAGAGCTAACAAGACCAGCCCAGCCAGCCTGGGCTCCCTCTGACATGCAGCCAGAAAGCTGTAAGCTGTCAGGGGATAAAAGATAAGGAGAAAAGCATTGCAGCATTTTGCCGGGTAGGGAACCCCCCTGCACAGTGACCAACAGCCACAGAGAAAGGCAGCAAATGTGCAGGGAGGAATTTCCACAGGAGATGCTTTGTTCACAGTCCAAGGCAATCCTGTGAGCCTGCCATGCTGTACTTCCCTCCTAGCTGATAGGCCAGCTGGTGGAAGGGAAGAATGGACTTCTCTAGGAGGTGCGACGCTTTGCTCCAAACTGAAACGCTTTCTGCTGAGGTTGTTTACTTGGAAATATTTGTAGGTGCATACAAGGTTATACTCTTCCCTTCTTCACTATGCAGTTCTGTAGGGCAGGGAAGAGAGGACAGGGAACGTCAGTACTGACACTTCCTCAAGCAGCTCATAGCTTGGGCAGATGTTGCTTGGTTACACTCTCTGAATAATTTTCACAGTTTGCATTACAGTCACAAGGGCAAGAGATTTTGAATACATATATAAATCAGAACTGAGATTGCAGGAAACAAGTTGGTAGATTTTGAAACAAACAAATGCATATAAAACTGAGTCCTTACTAGCCTGACTAAGCCCCAGCTGTGACATCTGAAAAAACACCTGTAATTTGTTCAGTAACATTTTCTACAGTTGCAGGTCCTGATGGCACAAGTTGGGTCTGACAATATAGCTGAGCTGGTCAAAGCCAGCCACCACTGAAAGCTGTGAAGAGAAATCACATTAGCAGGTTTAGACCCTCAAGAAATGTCAAAAAACAAAAATCCCTTTGCAAATATCAGCAGAAGGTACCTAAAATGGCTTTGATGAGCATGAGTTTGCATGCTTCCCCTGGCTAATCCAGGCAGGTCCCACCAAGCATATGATGTGTATTTAACATCAGATTGGGTTGTCAGGAAGGACAAAGGTTGCTTTCTCTCTCAAGATGGGGACTGGGAAGTGTCCGGCTTGCCCTGCTGAGCCCTCAAGTGCTCAGCTGTCCGTACAGACATCCATGTGTGAAATCCATGTCACCCCCACAGCCCTGGCGCAGGACAGGGGCCCAGGGAAGCCAAGGGGCTTCCCAAAAGCCCTAAATTCATCATGAAGAGGTTTGCTTCAGGACAGGAGACAGCAGTGATCCTTCTCCCATGGAGCGAGGGTCTCCTTCACAGCCACTGCCTGCCTCCTCTGTCATCAGCACGTCAATATTTCACATGAGTACTCTTGTAGCATGATGAAATGGTTATTTCTAAAAACCATGGTTATTTCTAAACCCACAAACTATGTTCAAACATTATCCAGCCAAAGGAAGGGCAGGAAAAACACTTCCTTTTGCAACAGGTCTGCATGGTTTCTGAAGGTGCGCTGGATCTGGAGTGGGAGTTTGCCTGAGTCAAGTCAGAAGGACCAAACACTTAGAAATAGCCCCTCTTATTTTGGTATTTCGTAATTGTATGCCTTCAGTGCAGCTATCACCTGTCCCCAAACTCCAGATGAGTGGCAGAAATACCAGCCCACGTTATTTACATTTTTTACTTTGATTGGCAAAGTAAGGGCAGCTTCAGTTTAAGTAAGCATTGGTAAGGTACCTGCCCTTGGTTTAGTTTGCAAACCCTGCAATAAATCACGATTATACAGGAAACTAACTTGATGATCTCAAAAAAATATACTACAGTGGTTTTTTCTACCCTTTCTAATAGTCATTATTACCAGGTTTGTTACACCTCATCATTAGCTAAGAAGAACATAGTCATGTATTATTTGTGAGTCAGATCAGTCATTTGAGATTAGTCATTACTACCGACATTAAACTTCTCACCACTTTAAAGATACATTTTAAAAAATGCTTTGGTTCTTGTGGCATCTTAAACCTGTTCCAGTCAATTTGATATATTAAAATGAAGGGAATTTGGGTGCTATTGTTATATTGCCATTTGTATTTAAATTTTTTCCATTCAAGTACCCATCAACAGAGGCTCTGAAAAGGTCAGAGGGAGGTCTGGTAGACTAAAATCAATCATTTCCATGGTGCTACCCTGCTGAATGAATCAATTAGAAGTGTTTTCAAGGATCTTTTGTGCTACTTCCAACACTCTGTGTATTGCTAGACTATATATTCAAAGAGTAATGCAGCATGAATTAGCTTTTGTGGAGGATATGCCTTTCTTTGCTCCTTTAAAAAAAGACTACTTAGTTGGTTGCAGGAAATCAGTCTTGTTCAATGAGTGCTTCCCTGGGTAAATGGTCAAAGGTGTGTCTGTGTGAAGGCACCAGGCAAAGAAAATTCATACCAACAGAATTATAGATTATAATACATATAAAAATAAGATAGTGTATATATTTTAACATGTAAAGAAGATTTCAAAAACTATGGAAAGTGAGGAATGTGAGATCACTCGAAGATGATTATTTGGCTAAGTCTGTTTCAACTCCAGGGCAAGGGACTGTTATGATCTCTCCCTCCATCTTTATGACATGGTGTCCTTCACCATACATCAAAAGCTATGCAGTTCTTCTCTCTCATACACACATTGAATTAAGCCCTGCAAAAATTATTAGTAGAGTATTATCTGTTCTGAAACTATGGCTGAAGATCATAATCCTGTTTATCTGGCACAGAGAAATACAGGCATTACCTTTGTACTATGACACAATTATTTTGGCATTGCCTTAATGAGCAACCATAATTACTAATTAAAATGAAAACAAGGTACTTTTTGTCTCAGGTATTTTCATTAAATATAATTTACTTTAAAAAAAATGAACAGTGGCAAAACTAGGTTTCAGGGCTCTTCTAAGCCTAAGTTTTTTTCAGTATGGGCTCAGTGTGTGCATATGACAGTAATGTGAGCAAGGTGGCCGTGCTGTGTGTGCACTGAGGGCTGACGGGGGCTCAGGTGGTCACACTTGTGGGAGCTGGGGATCTGGGGGTGCTGTACTTCCCCCTGGAGAGGAATGGGGGAGCTGTCCTTCTGCACAGCCCTGGAGAATCCCCCTCCTGAAACTGGTCTCTACTCTGATTTTTCATTTCTTTTCCAGGTTTTGCTCTTGCTATTGCTGAAAAGCAGAAGATTAAAACCCTATTGCTGTGGTGGCAGATGGGATTTGGGGGGCATTTATTCCTTCAAGGCAAAAATGTGTGTCCAACATATGATTTCATTCGTGTGGAAACATTGCAGTGTGACTGGGGCAGAGATGCTGAGCTGTTTATGCCAGACTTCTCTAATCAAGCTCTCCACAGACAGTGCCAAAAATGAGGCCATTTTTTTGTCTCAGTTACTTCATGAGAATTGTTCAGTCACATAGGAACAGTATGTCTGAAGAGAAATATGCAGGTTGGCATTACAAGTATCCAATTGGAAGCAGGATAAGGCTCAATAAATGCTAATCAATTGCATGCATGATAAACCTGTATGTGCTGCTAAATCCACTTGAATTACTAACACAATATAGAGCAAGTCTGGTGGTCACGGCTCTTTGGTGGCACATTTTTGCCACAGCAAACAATCAGGGGATTGAGTGGTCCATGCGCCCTGCCCTGTGAGATAAACCTGCCACCTTTTCCTTCCAGTCCCTGTGAGTCCCACCAGAGACCGTGGCTGCTTATTTTCTCCACTGATGGACTTGAAATTGGTTCATCAAAGACACAGCACAAAATCCTGAAGCCTCCCAAAAGAACGTTTCCCCCTTATGAGGGGGAAGAGAATAAGGTACTCTAGGGGCTGGGACTTTCAGTGTGATATATCTGGTGCTCAGCTACCCCCAGATTATGTAGAATTAGGTACAATTTGTCCCGCATTTATGTCCTTGAATGTGAAAGAACCCAAAACAAACAAACCACCCTGTGAAGCTGAGGGAGAGTGATGTAATTCTCCCATCCCTGGTTTAGATGAGGCCATAAAGGGACAAACGACTAAAACATCCTGCTCTGTCTGCCGAAGGTTAAACTTGCTGTGACCTCCTTAGTAACAATCACCGTCGACTCCTTTGAGGGAGCCGGTGTTTCAAGCCCACTGACAGGGGATCCAGCTCTTGTCTCAGATGAAACCAAACCCTGCTAGTTCTGTCTACAGTCATTGCAGTTATTGCCAAGGTCCCTGCACTCTGTTGAGTGTATCTCCTGTGCAGCTACATGAAACATGAATTTTAAAGGTAACAATCCTTCTCAAAACTTACATAGACTCTTTCAGCCATAGGTCTCGAGAGGGATCACCAAAGTTTGGCTCCTACAGAGACCACTCTCATTACAGGCTCACCCCCCACTGGGCTGAAATCTCATGCCCACCCTCTCACAGATGATGTGACCTCCTGCCCGCAAATTCAGAGGGACAAGTTTGTCTCTGTGAGGCTCTTCCCAAGCCATTACATAGGGTCTAGAGAAACACTTCGGGGCAAGACAGGAGGACGAGCCATCAGCAGCCTTACAAAAATGAGCTTCCAAGCTGCTGTGCCTGAGTGAACCAATTCCAGCTCCCTTTCCTGACTCTGCAGAGAAAAATTCCTGCGATGTTTCCAATGCCTTCCTATTTGCTTGCTATAAGAAAGGCCACTGACCATCATCACAATGGGATTTGTTCATAATACTTGTACAAGATGACTCTAATACACATCATAATGTGATTGCTTTTGTCCCTAAGCATTACACAGTTTAATTTAGATGGAAAAATTAGCACAATTATCAGCTGAAGCCAAAAAAGCCATGCTGGGATGTTGCAGTACATCAAACTGAAGTGCAAGATAGGCTAAATAAATATATTTTTGTTCAGATAATGTGTCAGCCTATAAGCAAGGCATTTGTCATCTTGTATGAGATGTTTTTCTGAGAGTTGTGATTTTTATAAGAGAGCAGCTCCCCAACAGAGCAGAAGCATGGGTACTGCTGGTAGCTGCAGTGTGGATGCTCTGTGCTGGCCCTGTACCCCTGCAGGCAGCTACCCACTGCCCAGAGACTGCTTATGTCCTAGAAACACCCATATTCAGAAGGCAGGAAAGGATAAAAAGCATGAGGGAAGCAAAGCAGAGCAGTGAACAGCACTGGGTACCAAGAAAGGGTTGCTGATTTCTTGCTGACATTGGCCTTACCCTGCACAGGGAAGAGCTTTACATAAAGGTGGAAAGTAAATGCACTGGGATATGCAGCTGGAGTTATTCACGCTAGTGCTCCTCCACATTTGTTCAATTTGTACCTCCTTATTACTGTGGTCAAGGTTTGGCATGATCTGGAGGAAGCTGACTTTGGTCTCATTAACTTCAGTTCCTGATTTCATGCTAATTAGCCACAATAGTTTAATGCAAGTCGTGTCTTTTTCTGTCATTAATTTACCACCGATGTTCCTTTGTTAAATACACAGAGAAGCTATAAATGGACATGTCGATAGAAATGAATTTGTTAGCTTGTTTGAGTGAGCCTAAGTACCCATGACACTCATTAACACCCAGCTACATTTCCCTTTACAGGCCAAGGCTTCTGGCACCATCCAGCATTGTCTGTAAGCACCTATAGCTATCATCCAGAAGCACTCAAAGTATTTTGGACATGTTGCTAATTAAAGCCCAGTGCTACAAGACAGTTTAGGTGGGACCAGCATTCCTGACAATTGTAAATGTTGAATAACAAAGTAGCACAGCTGCTTTGGTCATGTGCCATACGCACTTGCTGGTGTGTGTGTTAGAAGTCCAACAACCCACGCAGAAGACACAGCTGCTCCTTGGGGAAATTGTTCTGTAGCTTAGGTTTTCCTAATTGAGCTCCATTAATGAGCTCTTTGTGGGAGTAGATGAGCGCTGATGTCAACAGCAGGGTGGACAAGACCACCATAAGGCCTGTATAAATGGCTTTATCCTGTGAAGGGGCCTCCTCCTACTGCCTGGGGACACCAGGCTGCTGCATTGAAAATAGGCTCATGTCTGAGAGGCGCTGAGATATTCAGTAACCTCTCTGGGAGTCAGTGGTGAAACTTTGTGGAGGTATGCTTACTGGTGAAAATATTGATGCCTGTAACCCTTGAGGAGCTTTGGCTAGTCTGAATCTCAATGGTGTTGGTGGACTGAGGAGGGCAGGTTCCACCAAAGTCGCACTGTGGGTCAACAGGCTTTGGTTTTTTTTTTGTTTGGGTTTGGTGTTAGTTTTTTTAGCCTTTCCATTATGCACAAGCACAGAGGACAACACAAGAAAGCAGGTGAAATTCTGATTTCACAACACTTTTTGAGATCTTTGTAGTAGGTTTCCACTGCACTTCACTGACCTTCTTTTTGTGTGCCTAAATTTATGTTTGTAACAACTCTTGTGATTTTGAAAATATTTCTTCCCCTTTGTTCCCTCTTCCCCTTCATTAGCATTGCAACAATAGTCATGAGTGATTCAGGACTGGTAAAATTAACTTTGGAGCCTCTTTTACTTTGGAGGATGATAAAAAGACAGTGTAATTGGTAACCTGTGTATTATCTAGTGACCTACTACAAGTAGATTAGTTATGGCTAAAAGACAGTGTTGAGGTGTGGAAAATAAGACAAAATGTTTGGTTTGGATTGGAAGGCTTCCTGCTGGATATCTGTGAGTAGTTTTACTTGCTAACTGCTGATGTTCAGTATTTAGCAATAGGAATACTTGGAGAGGAGAACCTGGAAAAGCCATGAATCCACAGTGAGTTACTAAAATCTGTGAGAGGACCGGATGCCAGATACCAAGTACTAACTTTGTCATTATGTCTAATTATATAAACTGTATAATAGAGGGGTCAGGAATATAACCCAGCTCTCCTTAATTTCAACATCTTCCAAATCTGTTCTCTCACTGTGAGGTAGTTGCTCTGCCTGAAGTAAGACTCCTCACAGGAGAGAAGGACATATTCTCACTCCCACGTTAAAACTGCTCAGAGCTAACAATGATGCTAGTTAATAAGTTCAAACTATCAAATTAATGGTTGCAGTGAGACAAGATTGAAGGGGACCTTCTCTTTTCAGCCTGCAAATATAACTGAAAATGCAAAACACATGTTTTTGGACACAGAAGCTGTTCTTCAGGCGGGAAGCAGCAGACTGAAGTTGAGTAATGCTGGAGAGTTCATCCTAACATCCTTTAGCTATCTCAAGAAAAGAACATGGCTTGTAACCATGGAGTAATGGGGAATGCTAGACAGAAAAAGGGTGATGAAATCATTAGCCCCCATCATACAGACAAGAAATAGGTAACTATCACATTAAGGGATTAACTGGGATAAGTCATGGGAGAACTATTGTGTGCTATGAAATCAATTTCTCAGTTGCACTTATTATTTTTTAATAATAGTAGAATTACGACTTCTATTTCCCAGTCTAGTATTTGAAAATATTTTGTGGACCTACATGAGGGTTTTTTTATGCTTAAGGTATGTCATGACATGCATCAAGAAAGTTCCTACAGGATGAAAACAGAACCCAGATGCAGAGAGTGCTGATATTGCAGTGTTGGAAAGAATAGCACACCAGCTTCCTGCTGTGCCCTGGGCAGACACATGGCCTTTGGGACATTTTTCTATTTTAAGTAATGTGGTGGGCACTCATGAGAGAGGAACTGATATTTTAACACCCTGGCTTCAAGAAAAAGTCAGCCCGCAAAGCCAGAACAGTTCCTGCTACAGCTGCATCTTCAACCTCAGTCTCAAATGTCCTCAACCCCAAAACTATCACAAGTGATCATTAGAACCGAGTTCTCCTCTCTGCATGTCACTGTGTGGGAACCTGGAGCCAGTGAAAGGTGTGTGCTGAGTTAATGAGATTGACCAGAAATGAAGAACATTGAGAATGTACATTAAAGGGGATGAAAGCCAGTTAGATCTCGAAGAAACCATCACTGGCTGCAGCAGACTTGAAGATGAGTTTTTCTACTTGGCTACAACTAGGTTTTTGTAAACATGGATTTCTGTTTGAGGGGTTCACCATTTTGGTGATAAGGGACGGAATGCCTGCAAATGCTTTCTCCAAGCATTGACTTCTACCTCTATCTATCTTTAAGCAGTGGGATGATTTACTTTTTCCCCACCTTTTTTTTTTTTTCTTTAAAGAGGGTGTTGCCAAGGGGTGTGCTATGACAGCAGCATCCTGCAGTATGTTATTTGCTTCCTTCCTAATCAAAATATTATGGAGTTGTTATTGCATATCCCTGCTGTAATTTTGGAAATGTAATTCCCAGCATTTGGGGGATCACACTGCTCCCTGCCATGTAAACTTCCTAAGCGGATTCTCTGCCAAGTTTTCAAGTGTTCCAATTTCAAGTTATTTTGATCTTATCTCTGTTGTGTTTCCGTAGTGCATTTTACCGTTAAAGATTCTTTATTACAGTCAGAAATTACATGCAATTACACTCAGGATCTGTGAACACAGGCTGTGCAGTCCAAACCTCTCTCGTTTAACAAAGACTGAGCAAAAAGTTACCTGGGCTGCTCCAGAAATTCAGTTTGAGGAGAGGCACAGATATTGTAGCTACATTTTGAACTGCTGGAATCTGGCTCCCCTAGGTTTAATATACCACACTTTACACATAAAGATGATCACTCTAACTTTATCTGGTTTGGAGTATAAATCTTAATAAAGAATCCTAGAATTTTCTTGTCTAAAAGCGGCAAAGTTCTAACAAGAGAACCAAGCTGACACAGATATTAAAAAAAAAAAAGGAGTTTTGTGTTCTGAGTAGTGCCCCTAAATGATGCAATAGCACAAATAGGTAGTAAATGTCCTTTCCTGATTCCTGAAAGCTCTCTGTAGAGCTGGGGAGTCCTGAGGGAGTTCCCCCAGCAGCTGCTTTTCACTGCTTGTTGAAATGCCTGCCGTGCGTAGCAAGGGCGTCAATGGTTCGAGATCCCTTCACACAGACTCGCCTTCAGTCCTCAGCTGTGCTGCTAAAGATGACTCCCCTCGGTGCCTGCCAGCCACATGGCTTGGAAACACCCACAGCAGCTCCAGCACAGCTGCACTGCCTTTGCTCCTGGCACATAGATTAATTCAAAGATGGAGAACATCATGTAACAGCTCAAATCTTTATGCTGATCCTGGGGCTCTTCTTCCTTAATGGGCAAGAACTTTGTGTACTTTAGGATGATTGCACGTGTGATGATTCTTTTTTTAAACACCTTTTCTTAACTGCCTGCTGTTCTGCCCTCTTTCTTGGACACCCAGGCTCTCACAGCAGAACATTGCATGGCAGTGGAAGACTCATTCATCCTGGTGAGACTCAGGCACTGTAATCCAGGGATACATTTGCACTCACACACTCAGAGACTTCCTTCCACAGCCTGAGTTAAATGCAGGGACTGGCATACAAGATAGGAAGCATACCTTCTAGTATGACTCTGTGAACATCCATAGCCTATCTTGGATCAATGAAACACTTCAGACACCAAAATGATACATTACACACAAAGTGTACTTGTGTAGATATGTTGAGGGAGATGGGAGCAGAGACTATAATGGGGAAACCAATGGAAAACTGGCTTTAGGAGTAGAGCTTTGGCAACTCTGACCATCCCATGAGGCAGGCAGGAATGTGAGGTGCTAAGGTTGCAGACAAAAGCAAAGAGTAAACTCAGAGGGCCTAGCTTACCCACCTTGGGAGCAGCTGAGGTTGCTGCTCCAGGGCACTGATGACACTTAGCCACGGCAAGGTGAGCACTGCATGATCCACCAGGCACTGAATGAGAGGCTAAAGGAAATACTCAAACACAGTAGGACATCAGTAGCTCTGCCATACCATGTGCTAGTGAGAAATAATCATTCCCGTCTCCCACAGAAACTGAGCTTCACACCCTCGTGAAACAAGCCAGCAGCAGTGGGGTCCTAAAAGTCATTCTGAGTCCTACCTCTTATTGCCATGCAGAAATGGCTTTCAAAAACCTTTAAGAAACATTTTACATCAGCCAAAATCTTGATAATGCACACAAAAACCCTGTGTCAAAAACTCTGTGTGATACTGATGAGACAAGTAAAACATCCATTTATGAGAGTTTTTCTCCCCTGGGAGCTGCTAGGGTTGCTGGAACATACTTTGCAATCTTGGATGAGCATTCCCTGGTTTATACCCCGTCCTCCCTGGGATTTCAAATCGCATGCAAACCAGCACTCTCCTGCTGGAACGGTCATGAAAATAAACAACTCACTGTTATTTTATGACTCTCCTTGATTTCTCAGTGAGATATTTCTAAGCAGCAAATTGCAAAAGCAATACCACACAGCATTATCTCTCTGCACATACTTGGAGAGCTCTAGCACTTGCAGCTGGGGACTGCACATCCTTGAATGTAGGCTGGCTTACTTATGAACCTCCCTGTCTTCCATTTTCTTTATTGCTAGTTTTAGTAAGCCCTTACTTATGTAAAATATTTCCTTTTCTTATGAAAACTACCAGCAACAGCTGATGCTTGATGTTATTCAGCTGAATTAACCCATTCATTCCCCACCACAGATAACATATATTCTGCCCCTCTATGTCATGTACAAAAAGAGTTTTCCCACCAAGACCAACTCAAACCTGCTTCATCCAGACATGGTTGCTCTCTGCCATGCTCTGTACCTCCCAGCAGCTTGTCTGCTTCTTACATCTCATGTTCAGCATGATATGAGATGTTTGCTATCATGAGTGGCCAGCTGCAAGCAGAGCTGAAGCAGAGCTGAACCAGTGCCAAGCACAGGGGCTGCAGCAACTTAAACATCCCAAACTTTCCCTCCTGGCAGCAACAAGTATCAGGTGTGGTTCATTTGGGGTTTTTTTTTTTTGTGCAGACTCAGCTGTGAGGTCAGGACAGGACAACATGGGAGGAGCCTCCAGCAGGGCACAGAGGGGCACTGGGGACAGTGCGAAAGCTGCTTATGGGGTGCCAGGCAACCCCGGGCTGGGGCACTGGGAGCAGCTGTGCCTTGATTTCGTCAAGGGGGCTGCTCACACATGGCAATCATTCTACTGCCTACCTGGTTGGGGTCCCAGAGCCAGCCAGACAGCCTTCAGTGAACCCGTCCGATGAATGCATCGCATCCACCCTTTGGCACAAACCCAAAAGTTCCTCTGCAGTCTATTTCTATTGTAAAGCTGAGGGTGTGATATGAAACCACAGCATTCAGAAAGAGGATGTTATGTTCAAAACCATAACTCCTTTGGGCAAGTACACATTTTTGTTTCCTGAATCAATCTTTGCTCTTGTGTTGTCCCCTTGACAAGTGACTGTCAACAAAATTCAGGGGAAAGGCTTGACATTATTGCAAGTAAGGGCTTCCTAAATATCTTGCTCAAGAAAAATAAGGAAAAAGAATCAATATCTTTCCTTTAAAATGTACATAAAATCAACATATTTGCTAAAGGTAAATAATGTTGCATCGATGTTTAGTCTTAAACTGCAGCAGAACTGGCTTAGATTTTAGGCAACATTTTCTAAGGGTGGAGACCATGGAGCAGTGGTACAGGCTACTGAGAAAGGCTGAGATCCCCATCACCCGAGGTCTTAGGGAACAATTTAGCCAATATCTGTCTGGAGTGGTCTTGTCTTGGGGCAGAAGAAGTAACTTCTGCAGGTCTGGAGTAACATCTGTAGGCTGGAGAACTGGGCAGAAAGAAATATTCTAATGAGGTTCAACAAGGGAAAGTGCAGGGTCCTGCACCTGGTGAGGAACAACCCCAAGTACCACCAGAGGCTGGAGGATGACCTACCAGAAAGTGGAGAAGGATCTGGGAGTCCTGGTGGGTACAAACTGACTATGAGCTGGCAATGTGTCCTTGTGGTCAGGAGGGCCAATGGTATCCTAGGATGCATTGGGAAGAGTGTGGCCAGCAGGTCAAAAGAGGTGATCATTCCTGTCTACTCAGCCTTGGTGAGGCCACATTTGGGGTGCTGTGTCCAGTTCTGGGCTGCTCAGTACAAGAAAGACAAGGAGCTACTGGAGAGGGCCCAGAAGGGGTCACAAAGATGATTTGGGGTCTGGAGTATTTCTTTTATGAGGAGAGACTGTGAGAACTGGGCCTGCTTAGTCTGGAGAAGACTGACGAGGGGATCTCATTAATGCGTGTAAATATCGTGTAGGTGGGTGCCAAGAGCATGGGGACAGACTCTTCCCAGTGGTGCCCAGTGACAGGACGAGGAGCAGTGGCCATAAACTAAATCACAAGGTGTTTCACCTCAACATGAGGAAGAACTTCTTTACATTAAGGGTGGTAGAGCACTGGAACAGGCCGCCCAAGGAGATTGTGGAGTCTTCTTCTCTGGAGACATTCAAAACCCACCTGGACGCATTTCTGTGTCACCTGTTCTAGGTGACCCTGCCTTGGCAGAGGGGTTGGAGTAGATGATCTCCAGAGGTCCCTTCCATCTCTAACAGTTCTGTGATTCTGTCTCTTCCAACCCCATTTTAATTTTCCAGGCTTCTAGGTTTTTACATTGTACCTCTGTGCTTAACTAATGTCCCCATTCAGTGTAGGGTAGCAGCCAGCAACAGCTCCTAGCATAGTGCCAAGGTGGGAGATGGATGCCGTGCAGGATACAGGAGGAGCCAGGAGGGGAGCTTCCAGATGCTCACCTCCTTCCTGAGCCGAAGGAATAGTGATGGGGACAGAAACACCATCTCCTGCTGAGGAGGTGTGGCTGCTCCACACCACACATCACAGGCCAGGACCTCATTCCCATGAAGAAATGATGTCTTCACCACATGGCTGTGCTGCTTCTACAATCAGGCTGTTGTTGTGCTAAAAGGAAAACAAACAAAAATACCAAAGTGTCCTCATTTTAAGTTATTCTATGAATGAGATGCTCAGCTTTTTGTACACTTTATTTTCCTGGATTGCCAAAAATCTGCTGAGGGCTTATTTTGTAACAAGAGGGCACACGATGTAGACACACCCTGGGATTTGCATAAGGCGACTGAGCACAAGCTGCAGTAATTCGTATTTATTTTATTGTGTCATCTTTAAATATTTTTCCTGCTCTTGAAAGACTGACTTACTGTCAGGAGGAGTAAAGTGTTTTCCTCACGGCTGAGAACTTGTTGTCAGGCAGTGACCTTGTGGCAATTGTGCCACTGTGTTCAGCTTCTGCCCTGAGAGGACATTTTGCCAAGTAGCTTCAGCAAGAAATCACTCTCTTCCATTCACTGCCATGGATTTGTCTGATGACAAACCTTTTTGGGTAAACCTGTTCCTGGTCTGTGCCTGAGTTTTCTCACATAATTCTCACAAATATTAATAGGAGAGTTATGTGGCTGCTGAGTGTTTGCTGGTGAAATGGGCCTTACCAGCTCCACACATGACCAGAGTTTTCAGATCAAGAAGAAATTATGACTGGTGGTCATTTCTGCCTCTGCTGGTAAGTTGCTTAACTTCACTGAGATGGTACAAAATGCCTTATCAGAAAGTTATTTGGGATCTTTTCTGAGAAATAGATTTTCACCTTCAGGTGAACTACAACTTCCGTTAGGGTTTCAACATCTCTTTGTGTCAGGAGGTGTCTCTCTCAGGCCTCCTACACAGTTGCTGAGGCTTACCTGGACCAGGGGCTTAATTTAGCTGATGCTAAATTCAACAACCAGTTCTCCAAACTCCTTCCTTCTTTGTCCCTTTTCTTCTTCTCCTCTCCTTCAGCGGAAAATCTGGCAGAGATGTACCCAGATGTAGCTGCGGTACCTGTGGGTTTTTCTCACTGTGCTTCTGCAGTTCTATAGTCCCATGACTTACCTACAAATTATAAATTATCTTCTTGAAAGCCATGCTTCCAGCCCATAACCAGATTAAGTGATTGCATAGCCAGTATGACCTGGTGTTTGGCTAACAGTGATTTCATTGGCTTTGCATTTGCTCTCCAGCATAGTATATTTGTGTCAGGTAAACGTAACCTTTTTATAAGAAAAATTATTTCTTCTATTCTTAGATAAGTTTATTACCTGTATACCAAAATGTTGTACAGCTCTCTATTCCCACCGTGGGCATTTTGGGTGTGCTTTTGTTGGGTTTTTTTTTTGAAAATTTTTTTTTGTTTGCATCCTTTCAAAGTTTAGCAATTGAAAATTTGTCTTCAGAGCTCCATTTCTGGCACCAAAGTTAAAAACCTCCCACTATTTGTTAGCCAGAGAGGGAGTTTCCAACAGCAAAGTTGTGCGCAGAAAGCTATACCAATGTATTTTTATTTTTCATACAATTTGAAATTTCACTTCTTTTAATAGGGTTAATTCCCAGGCATCAATTCCCAGTTACTTTGGGATGATTAAAGGGACACATATCCCCAATGTTTCTGCTGTCCTTCCCTTCCCACCATATCAAAAGCCATAAGAGGAAAAGTTGTTTCCCCACCCACCCTCAGTCTGTCGATAACTACGAGACTGTTTCGTACCCAGTGGTTGTGGACGCTGCAGTCAGTGGTGTGATGCTGTAGCTTTCCACAAGCTACTCTGGAAGCAGCTGAGATGGATGGAGCCACCATCCTTCCCTTGGTAGCCTCGCCTGCTCCTCGCTGCTGTAGGTTGTGAGGCTTCACACGGTGGCTTCCCAGCTGTCACCACTGCCTTACTGCCCTGAGGAATGTCACTGGGACCTTGTTGAAAGCCTCTGGCTGAGGGATTTGTTTGCTGTCTGCAGTCTGCACAGCGTTTACAAGTGCCAGGATGGGCTTAGGGCAAAAGCTGAATGTAGGATACCAGGACTTCTTCCTCACCCTCAGAAAAAGCCAGGAGGCTAGCCCACACCAAAATGCTGACAACTGTGTGCCTGTTGCATTACTCCTGGTGGGACTGTTGTTTGCTTGAGTCTCAGTTTCAATCTACAGTGTTTTGTATCTGATGGTTCCTTGGCCTGTCCATTGCTTGGGAGCAGAGGAGACAGGGAGTCCAGCAGCCAGCATGGATTTTTGGTGCATCAGACCATTAAAAGCAGCTATTTCTGTGCAGCTTGGGATGTGAAGATTGGAGGCTTCCTAGCCTCCAGGGATAGCTGAATAAAGGATGTTATACTCATGGATCTTCCTGTACCAGTTCTTTCCTCAGCACTAAGATACTCGGCAAAATAGCTGTGCAAGTAATACTTTGGGAAACAAAGTGCCACAATGCATTAAAGAGAACATTGTGAACATCATCAGAAGTGAAACCATGCAAACAAAGCAGAGGAAAGCTCTAGGCAAAAACAACTACCACTGAGTCCTTTGTCCTGGCAGTGTGTTTCTGCCCAGGGCAGGTGACAGCAGGGCTGTGGGGCCGAGGCAGAGGTGTGAGGAGCAGAGGGAGAGCTCAGGGCTGAGCACAGAATGGTTGAGCAAGTGCTGGAGGCATGCAGGGCATTTTCTAGCCATGCTGCCAGCAGCACATTCACATATTCTGTGCCCTGGGACACTGGTGCACAATACCTCCAGTGCCTCCCAGAGCCACTGCGACTGACTACTGAATCACCATGAGTGCATCAGCCTTCTGGAAAAGAACTGCCTTCTGCCCAAGAGTGTTGCCATCTCTTGGCTATTTGGGTCACGTCCATCTGACTGTTGCTCCCATCTCCATGGTTTTGAGATACTGTGCAGGTCCTGACAGTGCTCCAACCAGCACCACCTTCTTTTGTTCTCTATTCCATGCCCAGGCAAAAGCCTTGGTGCTGCCTGCAGGTACCACTATCCAAAGAACACCAGTCCTATAATTACATGTCTGTCACCCTGCAGTTCCTGAATGCCAGCCACATGCTCACCTTTAGAAAGGGATGGTTGTTTTTTCAAGTGGCTGGGGTTTGTGGGTTTTTGGTTTGGGGTCTTTTATTGGAAGGGTAGGATGAAGCTGTAGGACTACAAAGAAACCAAAAAGATATGTCTTCATTTATCCTCTTTTAAACCTGCGTGGAACTTCTGACCATCTCACCTGGTTGTTAAGACCTGTATTTCTGTCACAGACAGAAACAAAACCCTGAGTGACAACATTCCTGAACCAGGAAATTTTGAACTCTATATTGCCTGTACCCAAATGTAATATCTTCTAACATTTAATTTGAATTTGAGCAGCAGATAGTAGACAGGAAAACAAACCCATCTCTTTAAGGTAAGACTCAGATTAAATCTTTCATTTTACACTCTGTGCAGATTTTATCTCCTAAATATTTGATGTTATCCTTTAAATGCCCACTTCCTGGCTCTTCATTTTGCAAGTGATGAGAACATATCTAGTCTAGCAACTCTGTATCTTCTGAATAGATTACACTCTATGTGCTTGTGCTGGCAGTCATTGCTTCCTTGATGGAGGAAATGAAAGGAATCAAGTTTTTCACCATCTTGGTGATAAGAGAAATTCAATACCTTTGTTGCCTACGCAAGCAGAGAGTCTCTTTTTAATCACCTAGTACTAAAAGCAAATGAGTTTACCTTCAGATCTCCTACCATGGATTCATAACACATCCCACATTCATCACATAGAATAATGAATAAATAATGTAGGAAAAATGCTCCTAGCTATGAGTGGCATCCTTATTACAGGAATGCATAGCATTTCAGACTCGAGAAATCTGAGGAAACTCACTGAAATGAGTTCTAAAATAGCTGCATAAAAATTCACAGAAGGCTGGTATGAAATAGAGGTGGCTTCTTCCCACCAGAAGCATCAGCAGGCTAAGAGCAACTGGAAAAAAGCTATTGTAACTATGTCAGAAACAACAGGAGTGAGATGCAGCTGGTGCTGCAGGAGCACCTCGCACCCTGTGGTGCTGGTGGATTTTCTGGGCAAAGGGGATGAGCTCACTTCAGTCCACGCTGTGAGGCACCAGCCCAGCTGCTGGTCCACAGTCACACAGTAGTTAGGCCTTTATTACTGCATTTTAATGACAGCATGCTCAGAAAAAGAGAACATCTTCATCTCTAATTTCCACACCTGCTGGATAAATCAGTGAGGGAATACCAACCTCACATGAAAATTCCCTGGCTTTAGCCTCAACAGTGGCACCAGGAGCCAGTGCAGCTGGTTTTTATTGTATTTTTAGGTTGTGATCTAGGGGCTACATGGCTATTTCAGCTTTCTTGTGCCTCCCTCAGTCCCTTAGGTGATAAGTGGGTCTGTCCCTGGAACAAACTACTGTGGCAGCTGGTCTAGGGGGGCAGAGCTGAGGAAGGGTGGTGCAAGGAGGTACTGCCTGAACAAGGAAGAGTTGCTGTGTGCATTGCCCCATCACCTTGATGCTGAGCTATTCTGCTGTGGCAGGACTTGCCAGGGGTGACAGACAAAGTAACAGAGTGGAAGCACTAAAAAACCCAGTCATGAAACTAATGCACTGTGCAGAGGTAGTCATTTATCTGATGCTGAGTTTTGAGCAGTGAAACGAATAAAGACAATAAATAAGGAGTGAAATTTAGTATAAGTAGTTTGTAAGTCATTCAGTGAGAATCCTATGTACCTTTGCTGCAGAAAAGTTCTCATAGTAACCAGATTTGTAGCACTACCCTTGCTCATGAAGGTTTTGTGTATTTTCAGCAAATCTCACATGTCTTTTGTTGGTTCTCTTAAACTAGCTGTGGCACATAGGTATCTTCCTATAGCTGCTTCACTGCCCGCTGCCCCCCAAAGTGCTGTTAAAAACAGTTATTTGTCCCTAGCTAGAGTTATTTGAGTCAGTTGTCCCAAGACAGTGAATCCTTCATGAACTTCCATTTGTATTTGGGTAATTCATCAAAGGAATTATTTCTTGTTCCCAACACTTGCAAAGTAGCAGCAATACCATAAATCAACCATTTCTGCCTTAATACACTTTAAATACTCAATTTTCCAATGACCAGTTGACTGTATATGAAAAGGGAGCAACACCACATATGAGCAGAGTGCTCACTGTTCGTGGAAACAAATGGGATGATCCTCTGGGATGGTGCAACTCTGGCTGAAAGGATGAATGACCTGGAAGACCATTCCTAGTTGCAAAATAAGATGAAAGGACTGAAAAGGGATCTGCTGCTTGGTGTATTCTGTACTCTTTGCACAGAAAATTGCATTTTTGCCAAATGGAGTCGGGGTGTCAGTGCATGGGGATTGGGTCATGTTGCCTGAGCATTCTGCACAACAGTCTTTGGACTGAATCTTTTCCCTTGCAGACTGTGAGAATCCAAAAGGCTTTTTTCATCGTTCCAATTGAAATGAAACCTTCTCCTTGCTGAAAATTAATTATTGAGTGTTCTGCTGCTTTATAATATATTTATGTGCTCTTGGGAACCTCTCTCTGTTAGAGCACAGAAAGCAACATCTTAAACACAGCTCAGGCAAGAGAAGTGCCCAGCTCTGCTTTGTGATGCCTTTCCTGCACGTAGACCAGGAGGTAATGCTATCCACGGGCAGTGGGCAGTGCCCACAGTGGGTACACCTGGACCTCCTGAGCACTGGCTATGAAATGGAAGATAAAGAGAACCCTGATGTTCAGAATGGGCTGCTACTCCTATGCCAAGTGCTCTGCTCAATGGGCTTCCCTCAAATTCAGGTTAAATGAGCACTGTGCAAACCTGCAAGAAGTTGTATCCCATTTTCTGCTGAGGCTCCCAGCTGGGCTCATGCCCACAGCAAGTGCACCTTACAGGGGCGTGGCAGGCACCATAACTGGCAGCTGCCATAACCCCCTTATTCTTGCTTCCTATCCCCAAAGGGACAAATGGGTGCAGTGGAGTGTTTTCATGACCTTTTTGCTTCTGGCTTGTGCGAGTTTTTTTAATGAATGTAATTTTACTGTCATGTATGTGTTAGGAAAGGCCAGCTGACAAAGAGCAACCTGGGCTGGGGACTGGCTCACAGAAGCTCACCAGCTTTTGTAGTAGTCCTCTCCACCAGCATGAGCCAGCCACTGAGGAACACGTGTCCCTGTCTCAGGTGGCTTTGCTCTGCTCATGTGGCTGTGGAGCAAGCAACTGAGGGGTGAGGGCTCACCCACAGTCAGGTCTGACAGATGGAGACTGTTCTGTGCAGCATAGCTTTGCTCTGCCTTCCCTGTTCCCAGAAAAGAGGGCTTGAGCAAGCAAGGATTCCTCACCCCCTGCTTGCTCAAGCTCACTAGGGCCAGGCAAAGTCACTTGACTGTGACTGAAGGTGAGAGATGAAGGAACAGGAGAGCATGGGCTGCAAGCTCAGTGTATTGCTGCTCTATAGCTCGCACTCACTCTCAAAAAGCAATTAAGAAAGTAAAATCCACAAACTCATAGGGCTGGGTCAGTCCTTCTGTTGCTGTTATGCTGTTAACATATTTTGTCATCCTCCTACGCTGAGTTTCTTTCTTCTTATGCTTAACCTTGACCGCTAAAGAAAAAAATCATTTCAGAACTTCAAATTCAGTGATTCATTACACACGTTATTGCATCTTCTAAAATACGATCTACTCTAAAGTCCTAATTGTAGGCTTATTGCCTGCCTCAAATGTTTGCTTTTGTCCTTGAAAATGGAAACAGCCACATTCAGGCACACTTACAGAGCTGGGCCTGCAAACACAGCAGTGATGGATTGCTTACCTAAATGCTAAAGCAAGTGGGGACCAGCGGGGATTTCATAAAAATCATCAAGAGAAGACCTTTGCTTTGCTTTAATCAGTCACAAATCCCCAGGTGCAGCACAGGGACAAGTGTGCACACTGGGAAGAGGTGTTTGGGTGACCTCGCATTAGGCAGCATCCCAGCGTTGTGGTGCAAGGAGAGAAGAAAAAGAATCAGGCTATTGCTCTGACAAGGCACTCAGAGGGAAAATCTCAATTAACATGAAGAAATAAAGATTAAAAATCTATGGAGGTTTCATGTATAAGAAGGCTCGTACATGTATGAGGAGTTTCCTTCAGGTGTTTCCTTCCCACCTCCAGTTCCCTGCTGTTCCCAGCAACATCCTCCCTGCAGCTTGTCTGCTTCATTCATCAGCTGCAGGCTGGAACAGCATACTTTTAGGGTGGAAATAAAATTGCTTGGATGCGAAGAGGAAAAAAACATCATTATTTGCTTTTAGGAAGGAAAACACAGCAAAACCAAAGGGCTTGGATTCACTCAACTCTTTATTCAAAATGCAAGCCCATGAGAGTAACCAGATTTGGTTCATGGCCAGCTGCATAGGCCTGGCTGTGTTTCAGCCAGGGGGCTTTGCCTGCTCCCCCTGCACAGAGGAGGTGTATGGCTCTGGAGGAGATCCCCCCACATTTCCCACGGCAGCCTCCATTTTGACAAATAACTTCCCAGGCAATGCTGGCCACACCTGGAAACCCTAACATAAATTTGTCTGCCTAGCATCTTTCTTTAGTCTCTTCTAAGTCTTAAATTTACCAGAAAACTTGCCAGCAAGATTCAGAGACCAGATTGAGATTATTTTAAAATCTGGCCGATGAAAGAAAGCTCAGACGGAGCCAGCGCTGCACTGAATATGTCACCAGCTGCCTTTCTTCTCTGCTCTGCTCCAAAAGACAGCCTATCTACTTCAAACAGGCAGCCTCCCTTTTCCACCTTTCTCAGATGTTTTTAAGCAACCTAGTTTCGCTAGGAGAGAAGTCCACGGGGGTTGGGGTTTCTTACTTTGAAAATGTGAGACCTTCTGGGCATCAGCTACCAGGAGAGTGCCAGTCACCAAAAGCAGGCGGTTTTGGAGGGTTACCAAAGCTGCTGCAGAGGCAATTCTCCACGGGGAGGAGAAAGGTTTAGAAATTGTTCTCAGCCAGCTTGGTCCACACTGTGAAACCCTTGCAAAAAGGAAATGGTCTTCCTACGTGTCAGTTTTGACATCGCCATCCTGTTTCTTGCCTGCATTTCAGCATGCTAATTGCTGGGAAAGGTGGGGGTAAAAGATCTTATACTTAGATCTTTCTGTAGGTGCTGTTGCTAAGATGCATGATGGAAAAAAAAATTCCTTTTTTCTTTTGATTTTATTCCCATCCTGACCATACTCTGCAGAGGAGCAGGGGGGAGGGGTACCATTCCCTTTGCACACCAGCCTGGGGTTTGGCAGGAGGGAAGGGTGCTGTGGCAGGGGACACACACCCGCTGAGAGGTGGAGACAGGCTCTTCCAGGGACTCTGCCTCACACCACAGTGCTGGCAAAGATGAGCTGCTGTGTCCTGGGCAAGGCCCACTGCTGCTCACCAAGCCAACCCTCACTCAGCTGCTCCATCCTTGTCTCTCTCCCTGAGCAGTATCATCTCTCTGCCCATCTCTAGGACTGAGTGGACAATGTGAAGTCAAACTGAGATAAAATATACTTCCCCCCTACCCCCAAGTTTTTTCAGGGTTTTTTTGTAGCACTCTGTGCAGGGAGCATGAAGTAGGGCATGCTGGTGTTTTCCACAGTAGCTGCTTTGTCACTCAGTGTAGATCACTATTTTGTTATCACCAATTTCTTGTCCCTTCTGCAATTTTGAAGCCTGTGTCGAGGCTATTAGATCAACCAAAACACTGTCCTGTCCTAGAAGAAAGACCCTGCTCACAGGGATGTGCTGTTTGTTTCTGATTTTCCTGCTTTTTGGCCAGCTTATGTTATTTTCTATCAGCCATGAATATTATTTCTGAATTGCCTGTTGTGTAAAATATTAAAACTCATTAACATCAGACTGAGCCATTTTTTGTTTACTGTGAGAAACTAACTCCATGGTCCACTGCTGTTTAGAAGAGCCTCACACTAGCTTCAATCTGTGTGTGTGTGGTCTCTACACGGGAGTTAAACTTGCTAGAAAAAGAAAATTCAGGAGATGCAAACAGGAAGAAAAGTAATTGCATGAAGTGCCACATTTTTGCAGAAACTCTTGTTGCTATTTTTACTTTTCTGTGTTGTACCGCTCTCTCTGAAGTTGCTCTCTCAGCAAACAAGGCCAGGATGAAAGACAGGCTGATTAGCAAAATCAAGGCTGCTGAAGAATCACTGATGCAGTGGGTGGTGATCTTTCCCTGAGCCAGCTAAGCATTAGTGCAGCAATGCAGCAGGAGGGACCCAAAATCCTGACCATGTACAGACAATGGAAGGTTTTAGGTACCTTCTATAAGTGAATTTTGTTTGGGATACCATGGCCAACAACTGCTATTATTTAAAGGTGGAAAAGCTGCTCTTTGCTTCCTGTCTTAAACTACTTTATATTTTCAGAGTAGAGAACTGCAGATGCATGCAAATGTTTGCAGAGATTTCCTCATTCTAAGATACTCTACAAATGCTGTCATTGTTTGTCCACCCAGCTGCCAGAATTTCTTCCTGAAAGATGTGGATGTGGCTCTTTACTACTTTCTTTTGAGGGACCCCAATCCACATTCCTTCAGGTGACCCCCCTGTGCTTTGCAGAGAAGGGAGAATTGTTACTCTTCAACCAAACCAAAAAATGCCAAATAGGTCTGCTGTGGTCATTACACTGTTTCTGAGCTGCTAATCACTTCAACAAATTGCAAAAAGTGAGACACTATGCTAAAAAAAAATAAAAAAAAAAATCCTCTTTTCTGCGCTATTTTGTAGGAGCAAAAATGAAGCAATCCCTCCAGGAGAGCTATTACCAGCCCTGTGCACATCCAGCCCCTGCACAAGCTCTGTACCACTTGCTCAAGGAGGAAGGCAAACAGGGCGGGGATGCCTTGCAGTGAGATTTCCTTTACCACAGGTTCCGTTCTCAGCTTTTCTTCTAGAGCTTCAGAAAAAGGAGAAGTAAATCCTGCTGTTGCAATTGTTCAGAGAACTCGATCCCAGTGTTACCAATGTACCAAGAGGCTGCAAACACAAAACAGAGACATTTTCTGAACAATTTCTCAAAAAGGTACCTGAAATACAGAACGGAATAGGCCCATCTCAATTTACCTTTTTTGTCCTTAACAAAAGTGTTCTCCTCTGCTGACACATGCACAATAGGCAATATGAGAGCCTTTCCTTCCTTTGGCAACCACTCTTTGTTTTTCTAAAGCCAAGATGATCCAGTTTTAATACAGCCCCACTACTGACTGTGCCATGGCCACCTGCAGTGTATGGGTTGGATCTGGGGAAGGATCAAAAGCTTGAGTGCTCAAATTGCCACTATTTAGGATTAAATGCTCCAATTCCCTGGGACCTTGGTACCCGGTGTCAGGGACATATGTCCTGGGAGATAGCACCTAAGTCAGGACCAGTATCAGCAAAAGTTTCACAGAAAACAGACTGGGCTTGAAACAGAAAACAGACTGGGCTTACACCGTCTTTGCCATTTACCTGTGTGAGCTACAATGAAGCGATGCTTTCCTACAAAACAGAGGGAGTTCAAGGTTTAGGGCTGTTCCAGCTCTTGAAGATACAGAATCTGTGTTAATGAAGTTTGACTCCATACACACACAGATAAGTTTCCCCTATCCCCTCAATCCTAAATTTCCCATAGCAGAGTCCCAGACATCTGGTTTCTTTAAGTAATTTAAGTGTGGTGCTGTGACATAACAACAGCTTAAGCTGGGGGGCCACGGGGATCCCAAACAAAGGAATTCCTGGGCTTTTATGCCCTTACAGTCTATGCAGCCACTCTTCATACTGCCTGAATTTCATACTCCTGCCTGCAGCATTACTTGCAGCAGCAATTCCTTATGTCCACTAGTCCCTGCTAAGTGGTGCTCTGCAAGGGAGATGTTAAACAGTAATTTATATAATTTTAGAGACTGATGAGAAGAATGCATTGTAGGCAAGGGGGAAATGCTGAGACTTGGCAGTGTCCTGGAGATGGAAGCAGCAAAGTCAGACTGCCTGAGAGAAATGCAGGCTTGCTCCTTTGGGAGCAGCCCCAGGCAGGGTTTGAGCCATCTCACAACTGAAGCTGCCCATCTCACCCACAGTTTGCAGGAATGTGGGAGAATGTCTTTAAAAAATCCCTTTGGCAAAGGAAAAAACCCACACTGTCTTGCAAAATACCCAGGATCAGTACTGTCAAGAATCACCTCCCAGCAGCAGAAAGAACACTGCTGTTTGGACCTGGAAGAAGCAAAGACTGGGGGAGAAGGCCAGCTCCTGAATCCTTCCAGCAGCTGGAGAAACTGGAAACACGGTGTACACAATGAAAATCAGTAAAGGCCCCCAAACTGAATGGTCAACAAGCAGAATTATTAATGTCAAGGAAAGGCATTCATCCACAGACATCATTTGTTTGACAGTGTGACCTGGGAGTTTAAAATAAATGACCTGGGGCTTTCACTCCATCTCTAATAGTCTACCTAAAGGGAAAGAAGGGGAACTTGTATCTTTTTTGAAATACTACAAAAATAATATTGTTAATCATCTTGCAGTATCCTTTGCCTAGGATGGAAGACATACATCTGAACAACGAGATTAATTTCTTGCCTATATTTCCTCCAACACCCAAGGTAGTTAGTATTGGAGAAAAAAAAGTATGATTAACAGGAATTACGGTAGAGAAAATTGGAATGGTCTTGTGGCTTTGACATAGACATTAGAATATTGTATAGACCTTTTGGATCAATTTTAAAATTTGTTCACATTAATAAAAGTATTATGTAGTTGATACCTAACTCTTAGTAAGACAAGGTTTTGATGCTTAGCAGGACTGAGCATAGTTGTTGATTATGCTGGGGATAGCATCAGGAAGCTCCCATGTTATTATGGTATGCAGACTGTTTCTCTTTAACAATTTATGGAAACAATCTGAGGTACTTCTGACAGAAACCCATGGGATTTAATCATCAAAGGATGAAAAATCCATCTTCTATGCTTTGTTGATGACAATGACCTCACTGGATTACCAAGGAATAGGTGACAAAAGAACTAGGAAGAAAGAATGAAGGCAAAAGCAAGCAGACATGAAGATTTCTTAGAGAAGGAGAAAGATAGTAGGGATACTTAAATTGCTTGAAATAGCAAAAATATTCCCATCCCAGTCAAGAGGTGTTGGAATGTGCTGGACCCCTCAAGCAGTGGGAAAATTTAGCACTCGGCTAAGTGTCACTGAGAAATAAATCTAACAAGTAGAAATCCAGTATTACTCAATGGCTGCTCTGGCAAAACAGCACTAAGTCTAACCTCAAGAGATCTCCTATTCCCACTCTCCTCCCCTAAGGCAGAATCAACTATTCTTGTATTATTCCCAATAGCTCCTTTTCTGCTCTGTTCTTCAAAAGCCTTATATATGCTTTGTAGGTTAAAGCAGCACTCTGATTCACTCAGCACTGACTCACGCAAGTGCTCTCTTTTGCTGCTTCACTGTCTTGGCTGTTGGAAAGTGGTTTTTCCTAACTTGCTACTTCCTATTTTCTGCTAGTTTGCTACCTAATCTGTTTCCTAATTTGCTTCCTCCATTCTGCAGTCTCACTTCATGACACCTTGTTCACAACAAAGGTGAAGAGGAGGGCTTGAGTACTGTTCTTATCTCCTATATTTGTTCTCTCTGCCTCAAACGAAGTAGCTACAGTTTCTCCAATCTTTTCCTTAATTTCCCATTTCCTAGCCCTCAGAACAGTCTGGTTGTTCCCCTCAGGAACATCACCAAACAGTCTCTATCCTCCTTGAACTGAGATGTCTGAAAGCTGTGTCTTGCCTTGGCAAAGGCTTTATTGACCTCAAACACGCCTGAATTCCATTGTGTTTCTGCCTTTGATCACACCTGATGGCAAGCTGTCTGCTGGTTTTGGGTGCTGTAGCTGAATCCCCTTTTGCTGCCTCCAGCCTTCTTTCTGAAAACATGCTACTAAAGTAGCCATCCCTCAGCCTGCATTTGTAAGGATTATTCCTGTTGGAGCATAGTACTTCACAGATAATTCTCTTGCATTTAATTGTTTCCAGAGCGCTTCTCCAGTTTGTCACTTTTAGCTTGAATTTTGATTCTGTCCTCCAGTGTACATATGCTGGGAAGCCTGGCATCTGCAATTGTAATGAGTGTGATCATATCTATTCTGGGATATTAAATATCATCTAGGATATTAAAGTATATATTGAATAATACCAGATCCAAGGCTGAGCCCTGCAAAATCATGCTTGACCATTTTCTTATCTTTTGATAAAGAGCCACTTGGGAACTACTTAACTGAGTACAATTTTCAAGATCATATTCATTCTGTAGGGGTTTCATCCAGCATGGTTTGCTTCCTCCCTTTGAATTGAAATAATATTTTGCTAGGAGAAGATAATAGGCCAAATGATACTGGAATGAAAAAAGGCTGTCTTGGAAGAAGCCAAAGTCACCTTTCATGTGCTGGTGGGCTGTGCTAGGTGTTGTAGATTGCAGTGTCACACCTGAATGGACACAAATGCCACTCACCCCTGGGACATGCGATGGGTTCAGTGCTCACAGACGGGTGAGGAAGATGAATGGACACCAGTTGGGCACCAACAACACGAAGAACACATGGTTCCTGCTCACTGCAGAGTGTGTCTGCTGGGAAGTTGAACAAACTAATGTAGTACAGGGGTCCTAAGGAAGTACTGTCCTCTCTGCTGGGTGAAGGGTTCCTGTAGCCTGCCCTTTTTTCAGCTCTCCAAAATGCATGGTGTATATTTCACAGCCTTGTGAAAGTTTGTGCTCGTAATATCTGTGAAGTTGTGTGCAGTGAGTCATGTCTTCTACTGGCCTGGCCTGCTGACTCTCCTTCTGGACAGAAAAAGGGAGAAATTCTCCCAGGTTTTCTCTGGAACTGAATATCCCTATTAAAAAAAAAAAAAAAGTGCTTGTATTTTTGACAAAAAAGTGCAAAAGTTTCAAGAGTTGGAAAGAAAAAAATTACACTAAGCTCAGTCAGACACTGACACAGACTGTCTAAACATAATCTAAGTCCCTGGAGTCCCTGTAACTTACAAATGAGTTAACAACTAGACAAGTTATTGTAACTCTGTTTATCAGGTTTCTGAGGAACATGTTTTGCTGGAGAAGTGAAACTGCAGCAATACCCAGAGCAAAATTTTTACAAGTACTCTAAATGCATGTGAACACTCACTTTCCCAAACTGACCAGTGTCAGCCACATTTTTCTAGGTTCTGTTTCATACTGTCTTCACCTCAGGGTCATCTGCCCTTCCTTTATCACTTTTTTCCCCTCCTTGTTTTCTATGTAGATTATCCCACCAAACCTCAATCTTCACAACCAAAATAGCCTCAGAACAAAGCAGGGCACTAACTACCCCTGTGACAGGAAACTTCCTATATCTTGAGAATCTTTCTTGTGCTGGAACAGGAGGAGATGTGAATAGGGCAGAGCTGTTTCAGGCACAGAAAATGGCCAACTCATCTCTCCTGCTGCTTGTGGGGGTGTTGGTAATTTAAGGTAGGGTTGAATTAAAACAACCCCAAAACTTCTAAATGGCAAAATTTTTTTGCACTTCTTTTTCATTAGGAATGGCTTTTAGTCCTGTATCTGAAGATAAAATATCAGAACACTTGACTTTTTTCCTGGATCAGAAATTCTAGTAAACTCAGTTGCAGGGGAAGAAGAGTAAGGTTGGACTAATTTAAAGAAGCTGCTGTAAAAGTTGTCTTCTTTTGCTTGATCTGCCCTTGTTTTTGACATTTCTCCAGGCTCCCCCACTTTTTGTTGACAGGTTCTTACAAGATGGGTGGTGGCTCTTTCTGAGAGCAGCATCAGATGTGGTTACGTGAAAAATATGCAGGTGAGAGTTTTGCAGTGGATGCAAAATTGATTTGGGGCTCTTTTTTGGTGTGGTGTGGGGCTTTATAAGCCAATAGGTGAAAAGAAGTTTCTGTGTTTCAGAACAGCTCAACAAGAATGAGAAAAAAATACTTCTTGTGCGGACAGAAGGGAAAAACCCCAGATATGCTGCAAAACAAAGCAGGGAGTAAGACGCTTTGTTAGGCTGATGGTTGAGATAAGTAAAGTAAACAGCAGAGACACAGCCACACAAACTGCCAGGGCAAAATCATGCTGCCCCAAAGGCAAAGATGAAGAGGGGAGAGGGGAGACCTGGGCATCCATGTGAGGTGGACTGTTTTTGTCCGTGTTAATTTATCCTGCCTCGAGGGAAAGAACGCTGTGCTCCCTGGGGGACAGGTCTCTGGAGGAGCATCCCATGCTACGAGCAATGTAGGTGAGGCTGCCGTCAAGGGACGATGTGGCAAACGGGAACGAATCAAAGCAACTCCTCTTTGTGCATCTGCAATGGAGGCTGAGTCATTACCATTCATCAGCAGCCCGACTGGTGTGTTAATTCTGGTGACAGTTGTTTTCGGGAGAGAGGACAGCTTTTGATGCCTTTTAATTCCTGAAAATAAAAGAAAAAAGGGCTGTCAAGGTAACAGGCATCCGGAGAGGCTGACTGAAAACAGTGGGTAAGGAAATAGCTTTAAGTCCCAGGGAAATGCAGCATAAAAGGGAGCTGCCACAATAAGCAGGACAGTGTGGCTTGCTCCTTCACGTTTCTAAAGGAAGCGGTAAATGGCTAAAATTTGCCATGCCCAAGTTGGAAATGAGCTCCAGTTGCAGGACAACACAGGAAAGTTAGCATTGCTAACATTTTCTCTGTGATTCTTCCTGCTAGGCTATCTGTGTGGTTTGAGTATTCACATCTATATTTGTAGCATCATTCATCTTGTGACTTACTCTAATCAAGCCCCAAAACCTTCCTCAACAGAGCAGAAGGCTTTTCTGGCCCACCCCAGTCTCCTCAGAGACTGACATGCTCCACAGCACCCTGGGGCAGTTTAGACATTGACTTTACAGGGGCTCAAGATTTCTGCCAACCACTTCCTGCTGTTTCAAGGAAACCATGGGCAGTGGCTGCCCATTGCCGGGAGTGGGTCTTGCCAGGAAGCTTTAAGACAAGATACAGCCTGTGGCTGTCTTTCCTTCAGCACTTCTCCTTTTCCTTACCCCCAGCAATCTTTTCACATGCTGGCCCTGCCAGCCTCTGTAAGCTCAGGGGTTCCCAGCCCTGAACTTGTGCCTGGAGAGGTCCCAGCCCCCTGTGCCAGTATCCCCTCCCTCCAGACTGATGCTTTTCCTCTGCAGCTTTCATGTCTCTTTCATGTCTCCTCTTTTCATACCTGTCTTGCTGAGCCCCTCTTCTCCTCATCATCCAATAATGGTGTTTCTCTTTTTTTACTACTTTCTCCATCTGCTCAGCACCATGGCAGGAGAGCCTGAGGTACTGAGGCAGAGGGATGCTTTCGTTGAGCACAATAGGGAGCAGCTACCATCTAATCAGAGATGGTCCTTGCCTGAACAAATCATTTCAAGTAAGCAGAGCAAGGAAAAGGGTGAGGGAGGATGTCTAGAAAGGAGGAGTGACTTCCCCAAGGCTGTCCAGAAGGGGCAGAAACAAGTCCTCTCAGTTGCCCGTTGGACCAAGCTGCCATCTCCACGGGGGCTTAAACAAGTGTAATTTTAAAGCAAAGCCAAATACGAGGGGGCCTGTTGGAAACAAGAGTTCCTTGAAGATTCTTGCTGCCATGGCAGAGGAACAACCCAGTGGGCAAACCACAATGCCCTATTAAAAACCAGTCCTGGGATGCTCTTGGCTTCAACCACATCCACCTAGGAAAACACAGCTTCCCAGCCCTGGCAAGGCAGCAAGTCCCAGACTGTGCAACCAAGACACCTGATATGACAGCAAGGGGGAGGCATGAGCAGGTGGGATGCAGCACCACTTTCCAGGGACCCTGCACCCAGAGGAAGGTGTGCCTGAGCTGGGAAGGGTATTTTCACTTTCCTATGATGACCAAAGTGCTGCCACAAGATTTGCTAATGAACATGGCCTGGGCTAGGGTGAGATCAGGCACTTCAAATGGACTTGTCCCATCTTTAGTTCAAGTTGTGCAGTGCCTTGCAGACACTCACTGCAAGAGCTTTGAAAAATCCCAACATAATAACTGGAGGAGAGCTCATTATATCTGTGACTCATCTGCCGGAAGCACGGCTGCTGTTCTGGGAGTCTCGTTTCCAAGGGTGTGGTGACACATACAATTACTAAACTGAGTAATCACTGCTCAGTACAGGTTTGCCATCGTTACATTCTAACTTCAGATAGCAGAACTGTGGAGGACTGCCTGTGCTAGGCCCCACAGTGGACAGACATACATATGAAATATCTCTGAGTGGACCTATTAAGACAGCAGGGCTATGCACTGCTCAGACACTACCTAAAGGCCAAATATATTTTTGTACAAGTTTAGAGTAAGTTCTCTCATAAACTGAGAGACCTGACACAATGGAGTCAACTTGCTTTATAAAGTTCAGGAAACACAGTGACAAAATGGACCAGTGTGATGCCGAATTAGTAGTGACAAAGATATTCAAATAATATGTCTATTGTTGGCAGGCAGCGAGTTTTACTTTGGTGTTGTTCTGTTGTACACCTGAGCAGGAAGGTCCTGGTTACCACACACTGTGACTTGGATAAGTGTAACTGTGAGAATCATGTCCCTGTCAAGGCATCTGCCCATGGGACAACTGCCATCACCTATGACTTTCCAGCTTGTCTAAATGTCCATTGCTATGGGCCACCCCAGAGTGGGTGAGAAAGTGATGTCATTGCCGCCCTGCTAAAAGAAAAATTAGTTCCATGGACACGGAGAGCCTGGGGGTTTCCTCTTGTCATACTGTCCCTGGGGTGAAAGAGAGGAGTTGCTCTGCAGTCCGAGCAGGATGAGTTGTTCCCCGGCTCTGCCTCTGCAACCAGAAAACATTCCCATTCATATGCAAAACTCTTACACCCCGGGCTGACAGGGCTGCCGCTGCGCAGCTATGGCATTCATCAACAGGGCAGGGTGCATTTTGAGCCTGTCCTGCCTCCTCTGCTTTCAAAATTAACTTCTTTCTCAGCAGTAAGGGCACCCCACCTCAAAACTCATCTCAGAGGCTGACTGTAAAAACAAGAAGCGTAATTTGCGTGAATGAGATTGTTTTTGTAAGTGCAGATGCGGAAACTGTTACCACCAAAATGTTTAGGAAACTGGTGAAAGGAAACAGTCGAGCTGTGGCGTAGGAACAGGTTCAAGCGTTCGGCTCTGGCTGCTCCCTGAGCTGCGTCCTTGCCACGATGCAGCACTCCCAAGAAGATTTGACTGCACCCGGAGAAGAAGATGATGCCTTTGGGGAAGGTAAAGTCATCTTTTATTAAACTAATCTTTCTCCTACTCAGACTAGAGACCGGTTTCTAGCCTGGGTGGTATTTCTTGTGTAAATCTGAAGTTGTCTGTGGGCTTCAAGGTCACAGGGTGATCAGACTCTTTTTCTCCTTAGAGAATGGAGAACAAAGGGATCACAGATACAATAAAAATACTTTCACACTAGTTTAGCAGCTTGTTTCCTCAGCAAGGAAGTTACTGCTGAAGAAAGCTGGGGGGACACCCGGTATATTTTCTAGTGGCTGCACTGTGCAGAGTAGCACATTGGGCATTCAACACCACAGGTGCAGCTGTAGTTAAAGTAGTAGGGGCTCTTTACAGGGGCTAAAGGTGACTTCCTACTCTATTATCTCAACAGAATTAGTGTTCTCCTTTCCAACTGCCACAACCTGGAATACAAAGCCGGTGTCATAATTTCTTATGCCTAAAACTGCTTCTGCTGGTGCTTGATTCCTCGTGGCGTGCATCCTGTACCACCATTTACATGTGTACTGAGTGCTATCAAGTCAAAATAGCAGAGACAAAGATAAGAGGGCCCAAAGGGCCCATGGTGTTCAATTTCTGCCGCTGCTCGCTGCTCCCCTTTGCACTCGAGCCAGGGGGAGAACTTACTCATGCAAATCTTCTCCCGGCCCCCAGCCCTCCACAATTTCTAAGGGAGTTGAGGGCACAAAGAGCTGCCTGGATCCACTCCAAAGACTGTGAACCTTTAAACTCACTTTCAGCACAGCTTCAGCAAGCCTCATTTAAACAAAGCTCAGCTGCGGTTGGTATGGAAAACTTAGCAGTGAATAGTGCCAAATCAAGTTATCTGAGCCCTAGTGAAAGGCACCAGCTCAGAAAAGAAAGCAGTCTCAATGATGTTCTCTCTGTGCTCAAATACATTTCTCACGTCTCTATGCCCCCACTTCTCACCCTGTATCCCAGTCTGGGCTCAGAAGGGCAATGAATTTGCAGAAAGGAGAGGTCAGAGCATTTGCATTGTGGAAGAAATCCTGATAGTCCAGGAAACACCTCATGCCACTGGGCAAATCAACTGGCATTGAAAGCACCCCATTGCACTTGCTGCATTCTGTATTCAACACAGGTGGATGCTGCTTCCCAGGTTAATCATTCACATGCTCTGACTTGATATACTCTGAAGAGCCAGTGGGATTTAATCTTCTTTGCTGTTTCTGAAACCTTTAGCCCATGTTCTTAATCAGAAATGTAGAAGGGAAGGAGAGAAATGTGGGCAGGTTAGTCGACATATATATTGTGTTATCTGAAGGGAATGATACACCACTTAAAAAATCTGTTCCAGCCTCTCAGCTAAGTTGTTTCTGGCAGGGCTGATCCAGAAACAGCTAGAGGAGGCTCTGCTTTTCAAAGGCAGGAACATTTTAAAAACCTCTCCATGACCCTGCTTGGAGCAGGAGGTTGGAACAGATGATCTTCTGCGGTCCCACCCCACCTGAGGCATCCTGCGAGTCTATGAGTTGGTGACATCCTCTTCAACTCGCCTACATGTACCTGGGAACAATTGTATCCCAGCTGCTCTCTCAGACAGAGGGGTTGTTGGCTCCCAAACCTGCCAGCTGGAGAGCCCAAACAAGACAGGCACAGTGCTAGACTTCCCCTTCAGCCCCCTCTCCTCTCTCTTGAATGGGTTAGCAAGGAAACATTACCTTTTTGGCTGCTATTTCTGGAGCGCTGTTGACCCTGGACAACCCAGTGCACTCCCTCAGGCTGGGTGGGATCGGAGCAGGGAGGAGCAGGGCCCGTTTCGGTCACAGGGCAGCCCCCGCCCCGCTCATGCTGCAGAGACTTAGGCGCCAGCCAAAACTTAGTCGCAGCCAAAGCTTAGTCGCAGCTTTTCAGGCCAGATGGAGGCATTTGTCAGGCACTGAACTCCCAGTTCAGAGCAGACCTCGGCTCTTAGGGCATGGGCTATTTTTTATTATGTTCCACATCCAGCTTGATTTGGAAAGCGATGATTGCAAATCTCTGCCCACCTTTTAAACTCAGCCCGAGGCTTAGCTACTGTCACAGTTAAAGACAGCTACATTTTATTTCTTCTAGCACCGATTTGTCTAGTTTTTTGGAGTTAGCATCCCTCCTGTCCAGGAGAGCTAAGATCTCAGTCTCTACAGACTATATTCAGCCCACTCTTTGCCAAGCAGACTGTTAACAATGACTGTTTCATTATAAAGTTTAAATCTGTTAAGCATTTTCATGGTTCTTGAGACCAGTCCCTTGGAGAGATGTGGAGACCAGCATGGAGCCCAGTGCTCCAAAACTGTTAGACCAGGGGCAAATCCAGAAGTTATATTATATGTTTACTCATACTTTTAAAGTATGTATATACATACATATATATATTTCAAGATCAGTTCCAGGATCTATTGAATCTTTCAGGTTGGAGCATCACATGAGGGTCTGCACTTCTCAGATTTTTCTCTTTAATCCTCAAATCTTTCAGAGTCAAATTTCTCAGGACAAAGTCAATGCTATCCTGTCAGTATGGCTTATCTCCTTTCCTTCCAGCTATGCCCATACTAAAGCCAGATGAATCATCTCACTTCCTCAAGTAGCCTATTCTCCACTTTCCCAGACATCGTGCCATCTGCATATTCAGTGAATTACTGTTCAAAGTTCCCTTTCAGGTCACTGACATAAAAATAGTTCAGTCCCATGGGGAAGAACCAATCTTTGTATGTCCTCTCTAGAAATTGGCATCCTTGATGATTTTTCAGCTGGGTTACATGGATCAAGATCTCATGCAGTACCAAGTTTTATTTCTTACTTAAGTCCAAGTACACTATCAATACAACTATTTTTTTCTGAAATCCTATTGAGTGCCACTGATTGTATTCCATCTCCTTTAATTTTGCCTATATGACTTCTACATCAGCTATTCCTTGAGGAGGCCAAGACCACTGCCAGGCTGTCACATTGTTAGTGACAAAACATTAACTTATAGCACTCTGGAATTCCTTTGGTGTTTCAAGTTTTCTGAAATATCAACAAGGAGTTCCTAGTATAACTGTTCTCAAAATTACAGTTTTAAATTCTCTTCTGGGAAAGATCAAGGGGGAAATATTTTCCCATTGATATAGACTGTAAGATGGCACTGGTATTTTCCCACATGCAAACCAAAACATTTGTTGAAAACTTCTGTATTTTCTTCAGCATAATTCATAATTCCACCATTTTCATTTACTTATGCTCCAATAGGCATTGTTTTTCCTTATTATATATTGAAATCGCAAGTCACAGAGCTGGGTGTGACAAAATAGGCCAGAACTATTTTCACAAAAATGCAATAGATTTTCCAAGATTCAAAATGTTCATGCTCAAAGAAACTTTGTTAGCACTTTCCCTTGTTTTGTAATAACAGTGCCTTGCATGGTGCTCTCTCCTTCAGCGGTTCTGCAGAGACTTTGCAAGTGACTGTGCTTAGGTTCAGTGAAGCACAACTCCCTCTCCTCTGCAACGTGGTCAGTGTTGAACAGGGCACAGCTGTAGTATGCAAAAGTTTTAAAAAGAAATTCTTTTGGCATCTTGAAAGCACAGGCAGCGATAGGTTTAATTTCTTTTAAGCCCTACTCACCATGTTGACTCAAAGCAAGCATCTTTAGTTACTCTTACAGTTTTGTTAGGTCAAAACACCCACTTTGGGGAAAATGCTGTTTAATTTTTAGTGACTCTAAGTGCCTGAGATACTGAAGTTATATGTCATTAAAAAGAAACCCCTTCCACTAGCACAAGGCTTCCTCTCATCACTGCATCCAAAGAGGTGTGGATTTTCCCTGACTCAGTCTAAGATGAGGAGGGAAATTTGGACATCAGTCAGATCTCTTGACAGACCCTGGTTTCCCTGGGAGGAGAGCTGAGGGCTCACACAGAGGCGTGATGCCACCGTACCAGCACAGCCTCTGACTGGGACCAGAGGCTTGGCACAGCAGGAGCTCCTAGATCAAGCAGACACATCCATGAATAGAATTTGCAAGCGCTCAGCAAATATTGCAAGCATATCACAGAATCATAGGATATGCTAAGTTGGAAGGGACCCATCAGGATCATTGAGTTCAGCTCCTGGCCCTGCACAGAACCATCCCCAAGAGTCACACCCTGTGCCCAAGAGCATTGTTCAAATGCTTCCTGAACTCTGTCAGGCTGATCCTGTGACCACTTCCCCGGGGAACCTGTTCCAGTGCCCAAATACCCTCTGGGTGAAAAAACCTTTTCCTGATATCCAGCCTAAACCTCCCCTCACTCAGCTTCATGCAGTTTTCTCGAGTCCTGTCACTGGTCACCACAGAGAAGAGATCAGTGCCTGCACCTTGTCTTCCCCTCATGAGAAAGCTGTAGATTGCAAAGAGGTCTCCCCTCAGTCCCCTCTTCTCCAGGCTGAACAGACCAAGTGACCTCAGCCCCTCCTCATATGGCTTCCCCTCAAGGCCCTTCACCATCTTTGTTGCCCTGCTTTGGATGCTCTCCAATAGCTTAACATTTTTCTTATACTATGGCACCCAAACCTGCCCCCAGCACTTGAGGTGAGGCCACCCCAGTGCAGAGCAGAGCAGAGCAGAGCAGGACAATCCCCTCCCTTGCCCAGCTGGTGATGCTGTGCCTGATGCACCCCAGGACAGGGTGGCCCTCCTGGCTGCCAGGGCACTGCTGACTCATGTTCACCTTGCCATCGACCAGGACCCTCAGATCCCTTTCTACAGCTTCTCTCCAGCCTCTCATTCTCAAGTCTATACACACAACCAGGGTTGCCCCATCCAAGGTCCAGAATCTGGCACTTGCACTTTTTAAACTTCTTACAGTTGGTGATTACCCAGCCCTCTAATTTCGGAGTCTCTCTGCAGGGCCTCTCTGCCCCTGAGGGAGTCAACAGTTCCTCCTAATTTAGTGTTGTCAGCAAAATTACCTAGTATTCCTCTGAGAATTGAGTGCAACTATTTTGTTAGCACTGATCACCATATCCAAACCGAGAAAGCACAGGAGAAATAGAAATTAGGCTGTGATTTATTGCAGATCTTTTCAGGTAGCTACTCTACACAGACCTATCCTCACACCTTCACTTCCAAACCCCTGTATATGCCCTCTGGTTGTACATGAGGTAACCATAACCTCCCTCTCAGGTCAAAGCTGACACAAAGTCCCATCAGTGTTTCCAAAGAATGGGGTGGGGGGAACCAACCCTGTCTTTTTCATTACGTTCATCAAGTGCGTGCTCCAGTTCAATAGACCAGAGACCCATTTTAGATGGTGCACTGCAGTGTCAGAGTCCCAGGGCCCTCTCCTTGCCCAGGACTGGTGTGCTGCTTATGGCACACAGATACAGTCCAGCACTGCTGCCCATCAAGGCTCCCAGCAGAACAGTAACTGCATCAAACATTTCAGGTGTGCTTCAAAAATGCACCAGATGCCTTTACATCCTTGTGAAACCTGCCTGGCTTTTATAAGAGAGAAAAGAGCTTTAGTTCTGGGGTTTGGGACCAGCTTTGAGGCTTAGCTGAAACAAAAGGTAGCTGCTGTACATGGTTATGTGCACTGCCTGCACATAATGAGGTTAGGGATGTTAGAGGAAACTGAGGATAAAGCCTTAGATGTTAACTTAAAGTTCAGACTTTTTCAGCAACAATTCAGGTTAAGCAACTTTTCTCTTCCCCTAAAGCAATACCAGACACTGTGCTTTTCTCGGACATACAAGTGCAGTGACTTGTCAAAACGTCACATGGAGACATCCATGTCACAGCTTGTCTGTGATCCATGGGACCAAGTATCTTTCCGTGCTAGCCCTGCTTTGGTGAGGCCCCTTAGGTATGACCCCTCCCCACAGAGTACATCAGAGTGGTGTAACTTTAAGAGAATTATGTCTTCTGAGGATACTCATGTGTGCATATCAGTATGGTATTCCAGCAGATGCCTACCTCAGAGATATACAGAGACGCTGTTTTTCCCATGTTTTCACCCCAGAGAATTTGACATGGCTACTTTTAATCCAGCATACAAGTGCCTAATACTTCAGGAGGCTGTTGTAAGGATGAGCAGCCTCACAATGTATCAAGCATGGGAGTTTCTCCTTCCTGACTTCTGGGAGACTGCAGATCAATGTCCTGAAAACATTTACAGGTCCCACCAGCCCTACTTGTCCTTTTGGCTTATCTCACATTCCTGGAGATGGAGAAAGCATGTGCTGCACTCCCTGTAGCCCAGAGGATGACAAGTCCCATCACCAAGGCAACAGTGTCTGTCTGCTTCATCCAGATAGATGGATTGTAGTGAGATATTTGGCCTATAAACTCAGATTGAAGCACCTTTCTGCAAGAGCGTGATCAGACCTATTTAACATGCAGGACAAGGATGGCAAGGAAAAGAGGGTGCTGTCTTATGGAGCATTTTTGTTATTCATGTTTACACTAAATGCTCTCCCCACCTGCTTCTCACAGCTGCTTCATTTTGGTTGTGCTCCATGGGCGGACACGGAGTTATGCAGACGGGGGAGAGAGCTTTTTGTGGTCGGAGGAGTCAGTGTGAGAGGCCCATCCCCACCCCAGACGCCCCCACACTGAGCCACCCGCAGTGCTCTGGCACTTCCAGCTGTCACGGGCAGCTGGAGGGCTATTTTTAACAGGGCATGGCACTCCATATATGAAACAGAAAACCTGGAGCCCACAAGGCCGAAAATGAAAAAAAAAAAAAAAAAGATTTAAATGAGAGACACTTTCTGCTTTGTTTTCACCCTATTTTTTAATTGAAGATCTTTGATCTTTTTGGTGTTTCCTTCTCTGTTTCTGGAAGGCAGCTTTTTTTGGTTCATATCTGTTGACAGTATTTCTAGATCACTAATAATAACAACAGTGAGGGGAAAATCCAGGTCAAATAAACAAGTGGCATTTAACCAGCCCTCAGAGAAAAGAGGAAGGTATGTACAAGCCAGAGAGAAACCAATGATCAGGTGTGCTTGGGGCGCCTTCTAAGCTTGCAAAACAAGTGTCGCACCAAAGGCTGAAGCAAAATTGCCTTTCTTTTCACCCATTTTCCCCCTCCTGTTTTTATATAGCATCTTTACAAAGTTCGAAGAAACACAAGCTTTTTGTTGCTCAGTCCCATCCTTAAATTCACAAAATAAATGTGTCTTGGCTAACGTGAGTGGGTGGCATAAACAACTTCATCCCTTTAATAATTCGAGGCACAGCTCAGCTGCCTGTGAAATGAGCTTCCGCCTGCCTGGATGCTAAACCAAAGCCTTGTGGTTGGTGTTCTATGGGTGTGACAGGCACAAACAACCAGGTCAGGAAGTGCAGAGTTAAAAGGTGAGGAGTGAAAACAGTCTGTGTGTATGTATGAGGGAGACAGAGAGTAGTCAAGCACTTGACAATGTCACAGAGGCACTAAAAAGCTGATGGTGGGAAGATTTCCCAATAGTAGGATTTCTCCTATATCTCAACATTGCTTGTGGGGGTGAGGGGTGTTGTCAGGCTGCATGGAATTTTAAGCAGTGTGTCGTTGATCTGGCATCCAGGAGCAGGGAAAAGGCTTGAAGCAGGGGTTTATGCTGTACAAGAGTCCCTGATATTCCTGTGTCTTTGGCAACTGGAAAACAGGTGAAGCAAAACCATTACGGAAATCCTAAGCATAAAAGTCTTCAATCTGCATAACTTATGGGGGCGGACATTGGCTTACTCTGGTTTAATTGCAGGTAGTCTGGGAATTCGAAAGTTCATAGATGCTGAGCTTGGAAATGATATCTTGAGTTCTAATAGTTGATAAGAAGATCAAAAGACAAGAAGTGAGGTAGAAAGAAAGGAAGCCAGAAAGAGTGAGAAAATAAAGCAGTATTTTGGGGAAAAGCCCACTGTGACCCATCCCTTGCCTGAACAAATGGTAGTGGATAAACACATCTGGCTGCACCCAAATTGGGGCAGTTTGAATGACCTCTGTTCCAGCCTTCTCCAAGATTTAGTGTTCTAACTCCTCAAACTGTTAACCTTAAGTTCCTCTTATAGTCAATAGTGAGTGCATGTGAGAAGGAGGGAGGGCAAGAGTTGAAACAAGAAGCTTCTCCAAGGTGCCAGTTCAGGGCACAGAAATAGGGATCCTTCACTGCTGGAACACCTGGCCTCTTTCCCTGACCATGGCAGTCCCCCGGTACTAGCCTGGCAGCAGTGGGCACAAGTGTGGCTGGTGCCTGTAGGGGTCCACAGCCCAGCATTCCCACCCACAGGGCAAGAGGGAGCAGATCCACTGGAGGAGTCAGGTAGACTCATCTTTGTGATGGCAGGCTCAACAGGGAAGCCCTGCAGCAGCTGCTTACCATTAAAGTGATATTTACTCGAGCTTTGCCTCTAACCAGGACCCAGTAGCTAAGGGATGCCCACACGGTTCTGGGTTAGGTTCCCCCAGTGCACAGTGATGTTTTTAGTTATGCCCCACTGGGAAAACTGTCTGCACTTGGGGCTGCTCTATTGCACCGTGGTGGGGGAGCTCAGCACCCAGGCTGCTCCTGTAGCATCACTAACCAGATCCCTGCCCTGGATTTACTGCCCACATCATGGCATTGCGTAAGCCTGCCGGCAATTAACCACAACCCATTCCACAGAGAAGAAAAGACACTCAGAATAGTCCAGTGAAATAAATCCTCAAGCCCAAAGTCCCGGGTGAAATGACCACCCTGGGAAGCAAACCCCAAAACTTCTGAAAAAACTCAGAGCTCTCTGAGGTGACTATAGCAGTGCACACGAGGGCTTGCAACAGCTCCCCTTTCAACATACCAGGCTGCTCCCCAGGCCAGCCCTGCCTTCCTGCCCTCCCTGTGCCCAGCCCCAGGGGAACCGACCTGCAACGATGCTTTTGTGCAAGTGATCCTCTCTTCATGCTGTGTAACACCAGAGTGAAAAGCCCCCAACCCTCCTCACTCCCACAGGAGTGCACCAATGGTTCAGGTATGACAGCAGTTGAGTGGTATCCAGAAGGTTTCCTGGAGGGGTGTCACAGCCACCTGTGGCAGAAGAGAGTGGGACAGCCTCTCTGAGGGGTTTGGCAGGACAGCTAAAAGCTCTGTGAATATATTCAATACGTTATTAACATAGTCATTAAGTTTTCAAGGACTCCTGCAGGACTTCAGGGAGATGAGCTTATAACATCTCACACATGAGCTCCATGGTTTTCTCAAGTTTGTAATTAAGATGCCAGTGGCTAACAAGGCTGGCCAGCATTCAGGCTCTGTGGCATAAATGGAGCTTTGTTCACATCCTTCTCACTTCATGGTAGCTCAGAACAGTGGAAGAGCTGTGTTGCGAACGTGGATATTGTCTACAAGGCACTGTGCTCTTCTTAGCAGTTGGTTGTGACTGTGTAGAAGTGCAGTTTGCCAGCTGAGAATTCCTGTAAGATTTGGAGTCCTGCTCACTGCCTTCACACTGAACTAACAGATTTCCTTTTCTTGACGGTCTTGGAGAAAAGAGAAACTTTATAGATGTAGATAGATTTGAAACCAGACAGCATCTCTGAGATCCTCCTACAAACATGCAAGCAGTGCCACACTAACAATCCCAACACACGCTTAACTAGGGGGTCTCTTTTTTTTTTATTGAGAGGAGTGGGAATGTTGAAAAGAATCCATACAAAAATATTCTCAAAGAAGAAGAAAGCCACAGGAGGAGCAGAGCACTCCAGCACTGCTGAGCTCAGCTCTGGAGTTGGACGTCGGTAGGTTTTTTTTTTTCTAATTTCCCCATTGAAACACAGGCAGCTCTGGAGGTCCTGATGTGCTCTGCCTCTTCTGTCGCTCTGGGGAGCTTCCTGCCCACTCTATTCCTGAATGCCTGTTGTGAGCCAAGGGAGAGTTAGCTTAATCAGCAACACCAGCCTGTGAGTAGTGCCAAGTTGTTGTCATTAATCACTTCAAAAATCACTGCACTGAAAATAGTACACAGGGTCAGATGTTCAAAAACTGGCATGGTTTCACTGGTGTCATTTAACCTCAGCCACAAAGCCAGACCACACCCCTAAAGAAACACTTCTTATTTGCTTTACGTATTATTTGTGAATTTTAAATCCACTCACACAAAGCTGCTCTTCACCTTTCCCAGAGGAAATAACTGCTATGAGTTGTCAATCACCTCCAGGTGAAGGCAGGCTGGACCAACAAGGAACCTGTATCCCCCCCAGACATGCCTGGGGGTTCTAGTCTGAGGGTTTGGTCAGAGCTCCTCTGTGCTGCAGACCACCCCCTCTCCCTTGGAATCTCAGTCCAAATATTTGGCAGATGCACTTGGGGCTCATTACATTACAGAGGCAGCATGTTCACTGCGCTCCCCCGAATGGCATTTTGTGTGTGCTGCACTTGTTTTGTATTTGCTATATTTAAGCCACAGAAATATGCGCTGGTGAGGAAAAGAGGGAAGTGGTGGTATCTTGGAGGCAGGGAGGGAATGAAAATAATTTCTCAAAGCTGCAGTCCTCTGTGCAGAATCATGGCCCCAAAGAAGAAAAGACGAACATGGTCTCTGCACCAAGGACCTCGCCAGGTCACTCACACGGCAGTTTATCTGGGAATGATTACAAGGCAACTCTGGTGTTACACTAACGTAACTAAGGGTGGAAATGGATTGGAGCCTTTGCAGCTGAGGACTCCTTCTGGGTTTCTATGATGAAACTGCCATGTTAGGGACGTGCAGGACTCATACATGGAACTATATTTTTAAACTTGTCTGGCATTGTTTGCTCCCTTTCCTCCACCCCAGCCTTTGCAGCCTTCTACCTGACCATCATTTTCCCCAGACCATGCTCATCACCCCTGCAGCTCCTCCACTTCTTGCCACGACCTGTGGGACTCAGAGCAGGAGGAAGGCAAGGCCTGTCTCCACGCTGCTGCTGGAGGTCACAACAAGGCAGGCCAAAGTCCTGGATGCTCCTGATTTGCTCTCTTAGTCATGGACTTAGGATACATTTTGTGCTTGCTAATATGCCCTATAACGTCTTGCCCCATATAATACAATCTTTCATGATCCTTGGGTCCTTCCAGGCCAGTTATCTGCTTCATAGCATGGGGTGAAGCAGAACCAGAGTGTGCTTGGGCATGTATAAAGAAAGATTTTCTCCTCCTCTGTGAGTCAGAGCTTGCCTAAAATTTGCTTCTGAAGTGCAGGTGAGGGTGCAAGGGGAGTATGGAGGTAAACATGGTTGGGGCCACATTTTAACTGTAGTTCTGATGTAAGCAGCAAATTTCAGCAGCAGGCATTACTGGCTGATAACATGGGAAGAGATGGCCTCAATCACTAAGAGAATCCCAAGCCGAGTCGGGATCACAACCTGCTGTCATGATGGAAGATGAAGGTTGTTGGCAGGGAGGCAGGTCCAGGCATTTGAGAGCCAAGAAACAAGAAAGAGGAGAGAGGCAACAAATTACCTAATGATTCAAGAGGATCCCAATGAGAAACCTAGGAACATACTGATTTTCTGTCTACAAAGCTGAACCTGTTCCTGAAGATGGTGTAACAGGGCCTTCTTGATCAACAACCCACACACAGTGGTTGTACTGGGACAGACAGCCTTGAACAGGTATCTTACATGCTGCAGACCCATGGAAAGCAATGTGTTCCATGTCCTGCACTCTTCTGGGCAGGTTGGCTTCATGGCTGTCCAGTAGCAGGACTTCAAGCCAGCCCATTACCAGCAGCATGGATGACATTGTCCTGCAGTCATGCTCCCAAAAAGCAGGCTCATACCTGTCTCTCCAAGTCTCCGATCCCTCCTATAGAAGCTTTGATCATCTCACAGTGTAGCTGACTTCCAGCTGTCCAGGAAAGCAAAAATTAATTTCCAGCAGTTTTTCAGGTGCCTTACCTAGAAAACAAGGAATGCTTTTCAAAAACAGAGAGAGGGAGAAAATAAGGCTACAGCTGCAGCACTAGACACACCATCCACACACTTGGTGTGCACTTAAGAGCGGCTCAGCCAGCCCTGGTTGCTAAGCAGTCGGAGAAACTGGAATGTGCTGCTCCCTCCAACCCTGCATGAACATTGCCACCCAAAACCTGCCCAGAAGAGGCATCAGGGCTGATCTTGAAACAGGGTCTGGGTGAAAAAAAGTGCAATTGTTGGCTCCTTCGTCCTGCTCCCTCAAGTTACATACGTGAGGATAGGTAGGGTGTATGCTTGTGCATAAACCTCCTGAACACCAAATGCTGCCAGAGACACAGGCCACTGTGGGAAGTGTTCTTGATCTGAAAGCAGCTATCTCAGATCACCACAAATGCAGTGAGGTGGGGTAAAGAACAGATAGATAAAAGAAGGATTACCTAGAGGAAGTGTTATCTCTGCGGTACATCAAAAGCTAAAGGTGACTTCCCTTTCTGTCCCTAACCCTCTCCCTCCATATCCACAGCTGTTCCTTGGTGTCCCAGGTGTGTCCTGACCACCATGCCACAGGACACAACCACTGCATTATACTTCAGTCATTCCCAAAGGTCCAGCTGTGCTGAGAATCTGGCCAGAAGTCCCAGGAAATTGAATTTGTTCCTGAATCACTGCAGAAGATCAGAACTAGTAACTTTTCCCCACAAAGTGCCATGGAGCAGCAAGTGGAAAGACTTGCATAAGAACCATCATGAGAAATGAGGAACTTGAGGGTGGAGCAGCAACACAGTGATGGGAAGTAAAAGGGGGGAAATGATTGCACAGTGGTTAGAGGATGTCTGCAGAGAAAAACAAGTGGGTATCAAAATCTTCTAGAAAGAGAGCAAGAAGTGTTGCAGGATGACAACGAATGCAAGCTGGATTTACCGGGCAAGCTCAGCTGACAGAGAAGGTATAAATATGGGAATTGAGTTAATCCAAAGAGCAGCATGGGCAGGGGGCAGTAGGAGAATCGTGGCAACACTTTAATATGTTTAGTTGGAAAGAGTAATGGCAAACTTGAATATGGTCAAAAAGTTAAAATTCACATCTTGTACAGACTGATCATGGCAGGGGTCAAGCTTCTTGTCTTTTACCTCTCCCCTAAAAGCTTTCCCAAGTGATGGTTCCAGGACCTGCTGTGTTCCCCACTCTCAAATATGATCATTCACCTATATTTTTGGACCAAAATCCCCAGGAAAGTGCAGTCAGTTCCCACAGAAGACTTCCTTGGGTGTGATACCTGCTGGAGATGTCCTGTGGGATGTCCATCAGCAATATGAAGATGCCTTGTGCATCCCCTCTGAGCATGGGAGTTACACAGAAACACAGCAAAGATGAGCTACAATAGCACAAAAGCATGTATAAGTTGTCTTCCTTAAAGGCTAGGGCAGGCCTGATCCACCTCAGACACCCAAAGATCAATGCTGTGGTCTGCCCAACCATCCCTCCACCTCCTTTGGCCTCTTGCTCATCTGAACATGCTAACAAGAGACCTCCATACAAATTGCTGTCTGCAAGGTCTGCTGAGCATTGCCACCCACCACCAGCCGTTGCTTTCTGGTGAATGAAGTCACCCAGGACTGAGCTAAGTCTTTGTATCTGCATAACAAACATACATCCCCAGAGTAAGCAGGGACATTTCAACGATATCCCACATTTTCGGCAGGAGGCCACACAGAGCCCTCCTGCACAGTGTCCTAGGGGGGAAAGAGAGTTTGCCCTGGACCTCTGTCTGGACTACTGGGTTGTGCTCCCCCTTTCCACGTTTCTCTACCTTCTCTACATCTCCTGCTCTCTTGATTCAGGGGATTCAGTGGGCTGGAGCCTGTGTGGCAGTGGAAAAAGTAAAGTACTTCTTCATGTATCCACCCCCCAAAGCTGATGCGTATCAGCCATAAAATCCTGCTCAGCCCTTTCGAGAAGATTTCTGAGTGCCTGGGAGGAGCAGAGCATTTAGGTATTCTCAGGCTATAATCTCTTCTATGATAATCCTGATTTACTCTTTGGCCTGGAAGCAAAGGCTAATAGAAAGCAAAGTGCTTCGGCAAAGCTCAGCAGGTAATTTAGTAGCTCTGGTTTCATTGTCTCAAGTATAATGTGGGGTTACCGTTGCTGAGAATTAGTGTTTGTGAAGATGCACTGGAGCTATCAGGGGGATGGAAGTACACCATGGTTGTCAATTGCTGCTTTGAAAAGGTCACTGTTTTCTGGAGACAAAGCTGAAATCAGCTGTTGTCACTTAGAAATTTCACTGGGGACATTCATGATGACCTATTTTTAACATAACAGAAGATTACGCTGCAACACCGTGAATAATTTATAGGCGTAGTAGCATGATCACAGCCACAATACAATGGCAGCTCCAGTTCCTGCCTGATGATGGAGTGAGACAGAGCTCTCTGGCAATTTCCACTGAATTAGCAAAATAAGACACACGTGGAATGACTGTCCCAGCCTTTCAAAAGCATGCGTGTCAGGATGAATACTTGTCCAGAAGGACTAAGTGGGGCAAAGATTTTATCTAGAGCATCCATAAACCTACTCAGTCTCCCAGCTGTTTCAACAAGCACTGGGGACAGAGCAGTGGGAGTGTGTGTAGGACTTGGGGTGATGAAGAGGAAGAGAGTAACTTTCTGCATTTGCTATGCTAAACTATATTGAGAAACCAAGAGAAACAGCTTATACATCCCTATCACACGTATTTGCATAGGATAGAGGATATTTCCTTGAAAGAGGAGGCTGCAATATGAGGTAATTTGCATCTGCAACCATAAGTTCAAAAAATCTTCTGCACGATAAGATCAAAAAGGCCAGAGGGAATTTCTAACAATTGACCAGAACTGTAGGAGGCTCCAGGTTGAAGTAAGATGCTGCAATTTGTCTATGGCACTGAAAATCTTTAACAAATTAACAAGGCTTCCACAGTGAGAGCTGCCACCCCCTAAAAGGCTGAAATGGACTCAAACACATATTAAGTATGCATGATGAGACATTTATAGCTTTCAGTATTGCCACAAATATTTCCTCTCCTCTTTCCCTGGCATTCCATAGCCCAAAGCGCACAGCTGCTTTTTCCAGAAAGCGACTTCTCTGCCTTTGCCTCAGAGTTCACATCCTATGTGACACACATGAATTGGGGGAATAGTTGATTCAGTCAGAGATGTAGAAAGGTCACCCTTAAAATTTTGCCTCGGAGCTACAGCAGTGACACTGTGCTGGCAACAGCCCCTACACTTTTTCTAGTGGAGAAATCGGTGCCTCTGGAAATACCACAGCCGTGATTGCTGTAGAGCCCGTCTGAACTCAGAAACCTTGGAAACGGCCTGTAGGTCCCAGAGGTCTGCACACCAGTGTGAAGAGCATCTTTTTCTGCTTTTACTGAATCTGGAGTAATTTTCTCTCATTTCTACTTTCTAAGGCTACAGGGTTTATTTTCAGCATACAATATAAATAACTCGTGTTCATTATTCCTGCTGAAAATTACTTAAGGTGATAGGTCATCTGGAATTGGCAGCTTGGATTTTTTATTCAGGGACATTTTTGGGGATTGTTTTACACGCACAATGCTCTGTGAAAACCTAACTCTGTCTTCCTTGTCATTTGCTTAACTTCTTCATACAGTATCATCCTCTGTGTAACAGGTCAGTGTACTTAATGAAAAATATTTGCATTTGAAATGGTGAGTTTACCTATGCTGACCCAAATGGGGAAAGATACAGGAATATAGTGAGGGCATCAGTACTGCCTTCTCAAGCCACCTTCCAAATTGTGTTTATTCACCAACCCCATAGATTTCCCAGGGATTCCCTCTGCCCCTCACTCCTTCTCCCCCCCTCCCCCAAAAAAGAAGCACTTGCAGCTGTTTAAGAGGCACAAGGGAGAGCTTGTTGAAGGACCCTACAACAGTTTTAAATGCTGGCAGAGGAACAGCAAATTATATAGAAAGTACAACATGCATGTTTGGTACTTGTGTTGGTTGATGCAAAATCCAGTATTAAAAAAAATCACAGAAGAGAAATGAAGAAGTCCTAAAGGTAGCAACAAATATATGCAAAATCCATATCTCTCTAGAGAGACAGTGACAGTAAAAACGACTATACGTTTTGGAAGAAAGACTAAATTTGAAGAAAATACCTCACAGTTTCTGGGAAAATATGGTATTCCTGCCTTTTTTTTCTTGTGGTAACAGGAAAGATGCTTAAAGGAAGAAATGCAAGGTCCATTCATTGCAATGTTCTTTCATTTAGATGCGCCTTTAACGGCTGCCTTCAGCCCGCCCAATATCCAAATTTAGAGCTTTCACACACACTACCGAAGGCAGCGAAGGCTGAAGCGAGTGGCCCACCGGCCACGGGGAAGGCAGGCGGCGGCAGCCCCATTCCACGCGGGAAGGGTCAGAGGGATTTTGCGGATGTTCCGTCTTTGGGACAAACGGCCTGAGGGGCCAGAGGCATCGAAGGAAAAAACAGAGGAGTCGCACCGCCACCGCTCCCAAAAAGGTACCGGAGGCAGCGGCAGCGCCGGCTCGGGTGCATCCCGCGGGCCGAGCCCGAGGGGCTCCGCTCCCCTCGCACCCCCGCACTGCCCGCGGGGTGGGGGCGGGCCGGGCAGCACAGCAGCACCGCCTCCGCCCCCTCCTCCGCCGCCTCCTCCTCCCGCAGCTCCGCAAGGAAAAGCCGGCAGCGGCTTCGCTCGCTGTTAGAGCGGCGGTGCGCGACGACGGGAGACGAGCTGCCCTCGCTTCTCCTAATTTTCAATTTTTTATTTAATTTTAAAGCTCTAATTTTATTTTTTAAAATTATTATTATTATTATTATTACTCGCAGTTATTGGTTTTGCAGCTGCCGGCGCTGCCGCCCGGGATGGGGCACGGCGGTGCCCGAGGAGCGCTGGGCGGCGGCGGGCGAGCGGCGTCCCGGAGCGGGCTGTGAGCCGCGGCAGCACCGCTGGCAGCAACAGGTACCCGGCCGGGCTCCCCGAGGGGTGCGGGGGCCGGAGCCCGCGGGGGAAGGAGGAAGGAAGGATGAAGGAAGGGGCGCTGCCGAGCGGGGACGTGGCCGTGCTCAGCTCCAGGGCTGCGGGGCTGAAGAGCCGCGCTCACAGGAGCGGGTCCCGACCCCGCTCATCTGCCGGGGGCGGCCAGGTTTTGAGGAGGGCAAGGGCGCTCTTTTGGGGCGTCCTGGGCATGGTTTTAGGCTGTGACTGTGAAGGAAGTCTTGGACATGGGTGTTCGCTGAGGGACATGAAACTGGCTAAATATTTTCTCACAGAGTGTGGAAGTGCTTAACCTTGTTTCCATAAAAAAAGTCTCGGTGTTTCCTTAGGTCTTGTCTTTCTATTTCCAGTGGGCTTTTATGGTATTACTGGTTGGGGGAGAGCTTAGACCCTCTTAAGTTCCCTTTTCAGTCCTCTGGCTCGTTCCCAAGGACTGATGCAAATACATTACACACTGGCATTGCTCTTCAGTTTACCTCTGAATGCCCTGGTTTACAAAAGGTCACCCTAATCCTGTGACTGGTCTTTCTATTGCTGTGTTAGCCGAGCATTTTGCTGCCTCTCATTCAAAGTTTCGAAAAGCTTTCTGGAAACTGTGTGCTTGTGGCCATGCTGCCTTTGCACCCTTTCATCCATCTCTCTGGGAAGAGCTGAGTGTATTCCCAGTGTAATTTCAGCGTTCATTAGTCTGGCCGTGCATTCAGCCACGCTCATCTTAATTACCGTGTTTGAGCTGCTGTCACGCAGCTGGAGCCCGGGGCAGGGAACACGCTCCCAAACAGAAACATCATCTTCTCCAGTGGTTAATTAGGTTTCACAAGTATCCCTCTCCTGCATAAACAAAACCAGGAGCATACCCAAACAGAGAGCTTAAGGAAGGAGACAGGAGGAAGGTGTATTTCCTGAAAGATTCCTACGCTGATTGCCCAGCTGTCTTCGAGATCTTCACACACCGGGAAGAGATACAATGTGATCCGGTTTTTGTGGCCAGGCTCAGAAAGGTATCCACTGGGATAGGTTTGGAGCCCTGCTTTATAACCATAATGGGCAAATATGACAGATTATTCCACGTTTAAATAAGTGTGGGTGGGTATATATGTTTCACTGTGGGAGTCTAAAGGAAGCAAAGTTTATCCTTTTTCCCATAAATCCAGCGTTTTCTAAGCTAGTAACTGAAGCCTAGGACAGTCACTTAAGATGGTGTCTGTGCTGCTTGCAAGTGCAGATAAGCACTTGTGCAATTTAAACTTTTACAATCCCAGCATCCATAACCTGATGCTGGTTTAACTTTTGGCATCCAAGCAGCATTTCCTTGACAAAGTGTGGGCTTTTGGGGTTTTCTTTATTTGTTTTTGTTTTTAAGAACCAACATGTTGAATTTCTTTCCAGAATCCTGCATAAGAAACAGAGCACTTAGCTTTCTTGTGTTGCTACTCCTCTCTAGAATGACAGAACAGTTATATCTTAGAGGTTTTTCTGCAGCAGAATTATTATTTCTTAAATGCTTGGGAACGTGTAAGTGCAGAAGCGTGTGGTTTGTGAAGGAGCATCTGTAAGTGAAAAAAGTGCTTTCCTTCCCTTGTGCTTTCAAGGCACATGACCATTTTATTCACCTGTATCACAGAACAAACACTCGGGCTAAGAGTGGTACAAAGCACGGCCTCAAAGCTCACAGCAGCATGTTTACATGCCATGCAGGCTTACCTTTTGTTCTTTGATATTTTTAAACCTGAACAGGCAGAAAGGTAACTTGCACACCAAGTGCACTCCTGGAAAAGGTCCAGGGAAGCCGCCTTGCTTTCCTGCTAGGAAGAAGTGGGAGTGAGAACTAAAGGCAGCATTGGCTTTTTCCAAAAAAGGGATGGCTGGTTTGACTTTTTTTTTTTTCCCCTGATGCTATACATGTGGCAGTGACAAGCTGCTCCCAGACAACCCACTTAACTGGGGTAGTTTTCATCGGGCAAGCTAGGCTGTGAGCAGAAGGGAGATAGACAGCTTGTGTCTGTGGCCATTCAGCCAGCACAGAGCATCAGCTGAAAGCAGACTGGGAAGGAAGTGAGGAGAGCAATGCCTGAACACACGCTCCTGGCAGGGGCTTGTTAGAGAGGACTGGGATGTGACTTAGTATCAGATAGGGGCCTGTCACATCACTTTCAAGCTGTGCGGTTCCTGGATGACTCTATTAACAAAATGGGAGGAGAAAAAAAAGGGTTATTTTCTCACTTAAGCAGGAGCTTGGAGGTCATTGTTTTGTTCACTCAGCTTACAGTGCCTGCTGCTTTTCTGGCAAGGAGGTTGCTAAAGAAGTGTCTTAGTAAGAGATTTTCAATATTAATCAGGAGGAACACTCACTGAATTTTTTCCCCCCACTAGTTTTGCACAGATTGTGGCACTGACTCCAAGTTGTGCTTGCCCTTTTAGGAGGCAGAGAGAAAGAACCGGCCCCACTTGGAATTTAAAGTCAAATGTAAAGTCTTTTGACAGCAGAAGCAATTTTGCTCTGGGAGACTTTACAAACCATGGTGGCTGCACTTTGGACACATAACAGAGTCAATGAAAATTTAAGTTGCCAACATCTTTGTTTCCCATGCTGTCCTTCAGACAGTTTAGTTCCACCAGAGCAAAGGCAGAAGGGCAGTCTGAGAGCAGAGGAGCCAGGCAGCTGGAGGAGGAATGGCAGGATGGGCTTTGCCAACTCCCCATGAGAGAGCTGGAAGGAGATCGGCAGTGGAAGCTAACCCTGGATGCAATAAACTGGATCATATTATATGTCTCTGCCTAATGTCAGGAATGGCTTAACTAAGGCTGAGCAGTCAGCTCAGTTTGAGCTCTGTGACTGTCCTTCCCGACATACCCGAAATCAAAGCAGAAACTCTGCATTTTTTTCGTCCACAGCTGTCCCGTAGCTTTATTTCTGCTCCTCAGTGCAAATGCCTTTGCTTATCTGCACCTATGTGGGCTGTGTGGCTGGCCTGGGGCTGGCTTAATCCTGGCCTGTCCCATCCCATAAAGCTGGTGCTCTGGCACCTGCTCCAGACAGGTATTTCAAGGGGAAAGGAAGCACTTGGTACCAGCTAATCTTCTCTGGGAACTGCCATTACCCCCATTTGGCAGCCTAGGGACAGACACCTTCAGCTCTTGTTTTACAGCAAGTGGGCACCAGTTTTATCTCAACCTTCACAGAATCATAAAATGGCTTAGGTTGGAAGGGACCTTTAAAGGCCATCTAGTCCTTCCCCTCTGCGATGAGCAGGCTCATCTTCAACTAGATCAGGTTCCTCTGAGACCTGTCCAACCTGACCTTGAATGTTTCCAGGGATCAAGGCATCTACCACCTCTCCGGGCAACTTGTGCCAGTGTTTCACCACCCTCATTGTGAAAGAAAAATCATCCTTACGTCTAACTTAAATCTGCCCTCTTATAGTTTAAAACCGTTACACCTTCTCTTATCCCTACAGGTCTGCATCCAGGGGATTTGGATTCAATCCCTTGAGTTTTTGCTCTTCAGCTCTAGCTTTGAAGTGTTTTTGCTGCTGGGTCTGGTACTGTTGGGAAGAAAGAGGATTCCCCATCCCCAATCCCATCCAGGTTAATTAGGGAGCTGCAGTGAAGCTCCAGGAACCCAGCCATGATCAAAAAAGATGTTCCCAGTACATGCTGCCCCACAGGATTTGGTAGGTGTGGAGAAGGGCAGGTTTCTGGTGTACTTGAATTGCTTTTTGGCAACCACAAGTACAGACCTTGCCTTATTCTTTGCATCCAGGCTCTGCACCCAGTGGCCTCAAGAAGGGAGTCCTCTAAGCATGACACAAGAAGTTACTGGCCTTTTTTTCCTAAAGTTATCTTTTTCTTATATCTTTTTATGTTGCGAGGGTATCCTGTAATTTTTACTTCCCAACCAGCACAAAAGAAATGATGGATTAGCACAGAAGTATGCGAGCATCTTTCTTCTTTTCAATGGGAGGAACAAATTGAAGCTGACAGTTCCCTGGAACCAGCACAACACATGAAGTAGTCACAATAACACATTTTATCTTCCAGCCCTTTTAAAGCATCAGAAGCTCTCTGGTCTCTGATGCCTCCAGTAAGTTGACCTTGGCTGGCAGAGCCAGCCACCTCATTACTGCTGTCCCACTGCTCACAGCCTGTCCTCTTTCCTGGCCCTCAAACAGCCTGATTAGCTGCAAGAGCAGCTATTGCTTTCCAGGTTGTGCAGCCTGCTGGTAACCCTTCAGTAGCACCAGAACTGTTTCAAATAATCCCTTCTGAAATCAACTTTTTTTTTTTTTTTTTTTTAATTCAAAAATTTCATCTAGTTGCAAACCCCAGAGATTGGTCATAGACAATTTTTGTCCTGAAAAACCTCATCAGCAGGAAAACTTTGAGCCATCCATTAACTCCAAAAAACAGTTGCAACAGAGAAAAATCTATCTGGTCATCACTGAGGTTCTGATTTTAGCTTGTGCCTTTACCTCTACAAAACACAAGTCTAGACCAACCCTATCTTTTACTCTTTAGACCTTTCTATTTGTGCTGATCAAAGAAGAAACTCCTTTTCAGTGAAATCTGTAGGAGACAGGCAAATAAGCATCTGTAAATAGCAGTAGAAGGTTCATGTTTCAACAGCCCATGCAAGGTTGAACACCACAGCTTCCTTTCTCCTTCCCCAAATTAACATCTTGCTGTCTGACCAGCCAAAACTGCTTGATTTGTCCTTCAATGACATGTCTTTCTTCATTGTCAAATTTATCTTGCATTTGCTAGAAGACAATCTAAACACAGGAAAAAAAAAATTTGTAGTCAATATACCCCTTGAAGATGCCTTAGAAGCCTTAAGGATCAGGGTTTGTGATTGTGATTGAGGTGGTGACAATGGTCTGTGATACTGCTGCAGGCAGGTAGGGCAGACAGTGTAGCTCTATATTCAAAGTCTGATAGGCATTTCCTTGTTGTGTAACATGAAGGAAAAGGCCTTTTCCATAATTAAGCAACTTGACATCCTCTATTAGTATTTAATTTTAAAATATTTGGTTTTAAAACTTTTTAATTGTGGTACAGAAGTAGTGGCGTATGTTACAGCTTTGTGCAGTAATATCCCTGCAAGTAGTCCTTGGCCAGTGACTCTCCTTGGGTATGGACACACCTTTTTCTCTGGTCATCCCTGCAAGCATCACTGAATCATGGCAGCAACAGCTATCACTGTGCACTTCACCAACCATACAGGCACATCGGTGGATGTCGATGCTGTTACCAATGCTCAATTAAGTGTATAATGTGTTGTCCTGCATGACTGATTGCCCTTTCCTTGTCTCATTCAGTACAGCCACAAAATAGTGTTCTGTTAGTTCAAAGAAGGACTTGGGTTTTCACAAAGAGGTGCTGGTGGGATAGGAAGCAGTTGGCTGTGAGGTGCTCTTTCATCCATGGGGCTTTTTCCTGAATTCAGTGTGACATTTGCAGGCTACATCTACTTAGATATACACAAAATCTTATATGTAAGAACAGATGTCTGCTAAAGTAAACAGAGATGAATGTTTAGTTTATTAGGTGTTCAGATTAATAAAGCCAAGAGCTGGAATTGCTCACTAAGTCATCTGTGCTACACAAAACCAAAGCTATATTAAAAATGCTAAGACTCAGCTGAGGCCAGAGAATAATCAGCTTAAAATTCTGCCTGCATAAAATAAGGTTTTGCTTTCTTTGAAATCAGAGGGGAACGTTGTCGTCATCTCCCCAGATGGCAGCTGGACCACAATGCCTTGTTCCATCATGCAGGTGCTGGACTGGAAATACTTTCAATACATTTGATTTCCATGCCCTATGCTGAAAACAGAAGTTCCCTGAAGGTTAGATGGCTTTTCATCTGAAGTTATCCAGCAAAAGGTTGCTTTTTCCCCATTCTTTCCTAGCTCTACCCTTAAAAAGAAAATAATCTTCCTTCCTGGTGGAGAAGGTGGCAGCAGTGGATCCAGTGTAACAGCTCCTATCTTAAACTGAACTCTGTATGCAGGGTTCCTCCAGATGCTGTATTTCTTGTGGGCATGTCATGCTGCCACTGGATGAGAAAGGCAATTGCCTCCATTGGCAAAAGGGGAAAATGGTTTTCCATCCTCATGAAAAGCTATGATATCCTCCTTTTTCTATATCCTGAATGATGGTCTGTTAATATGACGTGAATCGGACAATGCAGAAGTCTCAACAGAGAAGGAAAGGAGAAAGGAAGGGCAGCAGAGGACAAGTTACGGGGTCATTCATAAATGCTTGTCATTAGCCTGTAATGGCCCCAGTAAGTCTTTCTTTTAAATGGCAGACTGTGGAATACCAGGGATGTGCCAAGATGCACTGCCTTAATTTGTGCAATGAAAAGTTACACAAGATAATTACCTTGTAGTTCAGTGACAATAAGTGCTGTCAGATCTTTTTGATTCATGCTCCGTTTATCTGTAATGTCTCTGTGTCTAGAAAACTCAAATGGTAACTAATCCTATAACATAGCTGGAGCATATGGCATTTTAAACTCAGGATTTGGGGTTTTTTAATGTCCACTACAAAGTAAATTTAGCAATTAATCCTGACTAGATCTACCTGCTGTAGATTTAAGGGTTTCATCAGGTTTGCATCGGCTTTGTCTGTACAGTAAACTACAGGAATTTGGGAATGTTTTTGGGCAGGAGCTGCAACAGGCACAGACCAGCCTATATCTGTGCCATTAAACTCCCCTGCCCTTCAAAGGAGAAAAGTACATCTTTGGGAATGGTCTTTGGTCCATGCTTCCCCAAATACGCACAGCAGTTGTGTAAGAAGGCCCTACCTGACCCAAACCAGAACTTTGCCGGTGACTGTTCAGTGTAACCTCCTTTGCCCCAAGGAGCAGAAAGTCCTAGAAGAGTCGAGAGAATGGCTTTTCTGTACTGAGAAACGCAGAGTTGTAGAATGGTTTGGGTTGGAAGGGACCTTTAAGGGCCATCTAGTTCCAACCCTACCCCCATTATGGATACCTTCCACTAGACCAGGTTTGCTCAAAGCCCAGTCCAAGTCAACCTCTAATGTTTCCTAGAATGGAGCATCTGCAGCCTCTCTGTTGTAGATGTTCCAGTGTTTCAACACCCTTGTAAAGGGTTTCTTCCTTATATCTAGTCTAAGCCTACCCTCTCGTGGTTATAAAAGATTGCCCCTTGTCCTGTCACTACAGGACCTGCTAAGAAGTTTGACCCCATCTTTCTTACAAGCCCCCTTCAAGTACTGAAAGGCTACAATCAAGTCTCTCTGGAGCCTTCTCTTCTCCAGCTGAACAACTCCAATTCTCTCAGCCTGTCTTTGTAGGAGAGGTGCTCCATCCCTCTGATCATCTCTGTGGCCTTCCTCAGGACTCACTCCAACATGTCCATGTCTTTCCTGTGCTGAGGGCCCCAGACATGGATGCAGTACTTGATGTGGGATCTCACCAGAGCAGAGACAAGGGGCAGCACTGTGTCACTCACCTGCTGCCCAGGTTGCTTTTGATGCAGCCAAGAATACTGTTGGCTTTCTGGGCTCCAGGTGCACATTGTTGAGTCATCTTGATAGGTGTTGAAATGAAATGTGGTTTGAAAAAGTGGTGGCAGGGAGAGCAGGTCTCCATAAAATTCTAGATATTTTTTCAAGTGGTTCCTGCAAACACTTGTGTGTCTATAAAGCTGTTCTCCTTCTTTTGTGAATGGCTGTTATAAGATGGGGCTGGGATAGCTGTGTCTTCTGGCAGTCTGCACATAGCAATCACCTTTTTTATTTTGCTCAGCTGCCCCATTGGTCATCAGACCTTTTTCCAGCACCAGTGCCACTAACACAAGCTTTTTCCAAGAGGGACCCTAGCATAGACCCTTACCCTTTATCCTCTTTCAGATGCTTCTTGCAAATCTTTTAATGATCCTGACCAGAGGAGATGGTGGTGTTTTGGGAGAAGTTTAGTCTGTTTGGTGGTATTAGATATGTACTCTTGTATCCTGTGCCTTCAAGAGGTTTTTAAAGCTTAAAATACTGTAGCCAAGAGAATAATACTCTGCCATAACTTTAAATAAAATTTCTAAAAGTCATATATGTAAGACAATTGAAGTTTTGAATTTGAAAATGAACTGAAGCCAAGAGACAAGCAAGTTGCATCAGAGCACACAACCCCTCTTGGTTGTGCATGGACAGTGTTCAACTACTTGATGTACTGGAAGAGAGCTTCAGACAGATGCTCTAGCCAAATGTAAATGAAGTAACACAGGACTTTTATGGCAATGCTCTTGAAGTGGCCACACTCGTAAGGTGTCAAAAAGATTAAATAAATCTGTTTCTGCCATGCTTATGTCTGGGAGAAGAACATCCAGCTTTAAAGATCTTCTATCCTAGGACATGTAACGGTGTATCTTCAACAGTATTTTAGTGAGCAGTGTGCCATTACGACACTCCTGGAAATAGAACCATCATATAAACATCCATGGAGTTTTAAGTCACCCTAATCCCATGTATTTAGAGAGGAGCAGCAAAGCATTTGTATCTCATTAGTGGCTGAAAGGATTTGACAACAATGATGTTTTACTTTCCTTTCAGGGATGAAAAGCCTGTCTTACTTGTTTAATTTAGCTCACTGATGCTTATATTAGAGCGTACCTGGAGTGGATACCGAGAACAGCTAGTTTGTCTGTCTTGGCTGAGGCAAAACAAATAATCTCTAGAGCAGCCCACTGGTTACCCAAACCATCCTCTATGTGTTTACTTGATGCATTTACTTTCTGCAGATGCAAAGACATGGTATCCTCAGCTTGCTGTCCTTGCCCATGCTGCTATCATCTGCATTAAATGAGGGTTGTAAGCAGCAAAAATATTGGTGCAAAGTAATTAAAGAAATTAGCATTCTCAAGGACAATTTTGCTGGTCACTGCTTTTTTCTGCTGTCACAGAGATTTTTATATTCATTCCTTGCACAGTCTGAGAAAGTGAGGCCTCTCTGCTGCTTACACTTGACGTGCAAATGTAGGTCACTGCTCAGATTCATCATGGATTTTGCCAAAGGACTCCCAGCAGAGTTGCATATGTAGACATCAGGGCTGTCTTACTCCACTTGTGCTCAGATGTTACTCCTGGTCTTGCCCAGATGTTACTGTTGGTCAGTAAGTGTCAAGGAAGATCACCCACAGCACTCATGGATTCCTAGGCCTCCCCTAAAGTTAGTGCTTGCCAAAGTGGGCAATAGGTTGGTCACTTTTTGTGGTCTGAGCTGAGAAATGAAAATTCCGCCCAACATCTGTGGTCACCTAGTTATATGCCAAAAGAGGTAGAGCCAGGCTGCTCCTAGATGGAGTTCCCACAACCTGTTTTGCATCCTGCTGGTCTTACTACTGCTCACAAGATTGCTCCTAGTAGTTTATCTCCTAATGCAGGGTAGATAACAGAGCAGCCCAAAGTCTTGCACCTTTATTACTGTGCAACGCTGCCGAAATGATGGTGTCATTAATTGTGTGCTCAGGGTACTCACGCTGAACTGCTTGTTAGGGATTTTGTGCAAGGTGGATTTAAAGCATGAGAGGATTGTTCTCAGTTGAGTTTCAGATGTGCTTTTTCTTTAGATTATTTGCCAGCACTTGAATGGCAGTGGGACTTAGTTTTTAATTAAATCTTACATTGACATAAAGAATTATCAGTGATGAGTAGAATTGGAGTTGACTTCTAATCAAAGACAATTCTGCATACTGGGGTGGGTTTGAAATGAATGAATGTCAAATGTAATTAGATGGTCAGATTCTGATCCCTCAGCCACACTCATGTGTACAGTTATAGACCAAATTTTGCTTATTTACACTAATGCCAGCTGAATATGATTGCCCTGTGTCTCTAAGGCTGTAGGGAGCAAGATTAGGGAGGGCTCCATTTGGGCTCCTGCGCATGCTCTCCCCAGCCATCAGTGTGAAATAAATGTTGGAACGGGGAAAAAAAAAAAGGAGGTCAGCTGCCATGAACCCATCTGTTGTATGCAGAGCCATTTAGGATCAAATTTATTTTCCTTGGGTTTATTACAGTGAAATAACTCATTTGCATTTCCCTATCCTTAGGTTTTAGCTATACCAAGGGGAAGGAGCAGTGTTAAGCAGAGGCTCCCTGGCAACAAAAATAGGGAAATGGGGCATGCACTGAGAGCTCTGGTGAAGGAGCAGCTGCAAAAAGGGAAGGAAGAAAGCTAACTGTGGTATGAGACAAAAAGGGTGCTGCTTTCACCTTAGCCACTGCCAATACTTATTTCTGCATTCTAGTGAGGTGATGAGAATTGGAGCCAAAGGCATATTTTACAGTAAAAATAAAAGACGAAATGAAGAGTCTTCACACTGACTTTGGTACCTAGACTGGAATGAAAGGTGACATACTGAATTTATGGAGCTATATTGCAGTGGGAGCATCAGCTACCAGGTCCTGTGCATTTACAGCCATATATACTTTACCATTTTGCTCTTGACCTGGATCATTAGCTTTTTTCTTACTGTTACTATTGCTTTTTGGTTTATGTACATCATCTAGTTTGGGTAGGAGGAGCACAACAAACAACACGGGCTGTTCCAGATGGTAGACAATTTGTATTTCTGGTCAGGGTGTCCAGTGATGAGCTAGCAAATACTGTAGCATTTGAATTGAAAATGCCCTTACATGCAACATTTAAAATGTTCTTACAGAAATGAGACCATAAAGTACAAGCCTTGCTATTAATCTTTTTCCTAAGGCTTGGTACTATTTGAAATAAAAGCTGAAATTTGGTACTGAAATACTACATTTTCATTTATTAGAAACAGATAATGGCACCTTGTGCTCACTTGCAGGGATTTCTACATGAAAAAGTAAAGCTCCCAGCTGTGTCTTAAGAGCTATAGAAGATGCATCAGTTGAATAAACATTTCTTTGTGCGGTGTAAAAACTGAATTCACCCAAATTGAAGGTATTGAAATACAGCTAATAAAAGAATCACTGTCGGTGTCCCTGATGGACATAAAGTCGTCAGTGGAAAGCGTGCACAAGCCTTCAGAGAGATCATGCTGGATGATCAGTGCCGAGGCTTGGTTGTCCGTGATGGGGGAAGAGACCCACCTCAGCAAGAGCAAGATGAGCTGCAGTAGGCTAAGCTAAGATTCTTGTTGCTGCAAGAGATGGCGCAGAAGTTTCCCTTCAGTAGCTGTGGCTACCGATGGCTTTGCTGCCCACTCCAGCGTGTCCCATGTGCTCGCACATCTCCCGTTTTAAGAAGAGGGCTCCATCTCAGCTACAGCTCCTTCTCTGTGCAGCACTGCTCTCTGCAGCCGTGTGGGTAAGCCCACGTGGCTCTTCCTGTACACTAAAATTAACGTCTGAAGCTCATGGATCTGCTGGCCTTTCACCGGCTGATGCAGGCTTGGGAAGTGTGCTTGTCAGTGTAGCCATATGCTGCTATTTAGGAATATCTCTAAGCCTTGGACTTTGGTGGAACAAATGCACGATTTTATTCTGGCAACCAAGAATAGTTCTTCAGATGGAGCTCACATGTCTGTACAACTCTAGCAAATGCTGCCCTGCACAAGGAAGGAGCAGCCCAATCACTGAGATCATAAAATTGCCATGAAGGTTATAATTTGTGTAACTGAATGACCAACAGAAGACACCTTTCTACAGGTGCTTCCGGAAGACCTCACACCACAGAAATGCCCCTGATACATACAGAAATTATGATCCTGCTCACTCATGCCTAAGAGGTTTTGTCCTGAAAGTGTAAAAACTCTTGTGCAAGAATTAAGTTTCTTGTGAAAGTTTTTATAACGCTCCTGAGCACTCTTACCCACCTATCATTGTCAAATTTTTATATTAAAAAATGCAAAATGATGTCTACATTCTCATCCAAGATGCATACCTCTGTACCTTCTAGGAGCCTAGGGAACATGAAAATCATAAATTCCAGGTGGTTATTTGGGCTACTGGCCATGCTGGCCTTGTATTGCCAAGGTGATTCAACTAAATTAGAAGGAAGAAGTTAGAAAATAAATACTAAAAAATACTAGATTTTAGGCTACAAAAGTGAGCAAGATGAGCTGAAGGTGTGCTGAATGAGCTTGGCATTGGACTGAGCCTGTGGAAGTTTAGAATTGAATTGTGCTCTTTGGGCTTATGAGTACAAAGCAGAAAGATTTGGCTGTTTGGGAGAAGGACATGACTTCTAGGGTATAATCAGTTCCTTCCCTTATTGTGGTTTTATTTTGGAGAGATGCATGGTCCTAAATGTCATCTCATTGCATTTAAAAGTTTTTACCTTTGCAGGCCAGCCAGCCCAATAAGCAGAACATAGAACTTGGTACAGAGGAGAGAGGAATATATTCTTTTCTTTCATTAGTCACAAAGATATCAGCTCATTTGTCAGTCATACCCCAGGTCTGCAGGTAAGAGATATTCCTAGAATGCCAAACAGAATCAGTTGACTATTGTAGCCATCCACTCATGGATGAGCCTCAGCTCACCTTAACCTAAGTAATTATCCCTTAAATTTTAACAGCCGGCCTGCAGACCACCACAGATCAACAAAAGAATCAACATACAAACTATCTCATTGTAGGGATTACCTCTCTGTAGATCCAGAATGGACCTTGAACCATGTGTCACACAAGAAAATAATGTAGGAAAAAAGGATTATCAAGGATGCTTTCAGTCACTCAGTCCTACCCCACATTCCCATTTAATCAGTGATTATACATAATCCCGAAGTGTCCTCGAAGTCTCAGCTGCAGACAGCTCCCTAACACTTTACAGCAAATTCTGGACCTGGAGCTATAACTGTAGCTGCTACAAGGAGAGAACAGGAGGAATCATGGACACCATCACCACTCTATGTTGCAGCTTTACATGGTTGCTAGCACATGTCTAGCAAAACCAACTTTCCCCCATCATGTCGTGAGCGAAAAATACCATCTCCAAATTGGTCATGGGGACAAAGCAAAAAAAGGACTGTGTAAAAGTCAGACTAGATTTAGCAAATATGTTTCTGCCTGAATTTGCCCTCTTAACTTGGATCAAAGCCCACATTGTTTATCAAATATTTTGGCGTTGTGGGAGGTAGAGGTCTGTGCTGACGGTGATGAAGAGAGGGCAGCCTTGTGGAAGTGATGGTCCCTTCCCCACTCATTAGCTCAGGCTCAGCTGTTTCCCTGTTTCCAGACTGAAAGGAGAGCTGAGAGCGGGGACTTTTATTTCCCTGGGGACAGAGACATCATCCATTATCTCCCATTCTCTGCTGCAAGCTGTCAGTGAATAGGGCAGAGGAGTACTGATAGGATTTCACCTTATCCCTTGACTCACTGATGGGCTCATCATTCAACTGCTGTGCACTTAGCATGGGCAGTACTAATTATATTAATTATACTCCTACACAGGGCATGCTTATATTAGCAGTAAGGAGACTGGCGTCTTTTTAAAGTGAAACATCCCTGGTTCATTAACTATATAGATTTAAAAGTGTAAGTGTAGTCATTATATCCATTGCTGAAGTGTACCTCTCAAATCACTAAAGCATTTAATATCATTTTAGAAGTGCAACTTGCATTATATTGAGAGCAAAATTTACACTGCATGTAGAAGACATTATATCATATAACTGCTAAATGTAGACTGAGAAACTTGATCACTACCTTGGTGTAGCACCAGAATCCCCTTAGTAGTGTTCAGCTGCGGGGATACCCGTCAGGTCAGTAAGAGACCTCGGGTGAGTCCTCGTGGGCTGAGCCTTACTGAAATTTTACTAGCAACTGCATCCATGCATATCATCAGGATACAACTGTATTATTAAATTCAGAGGCAGGTTTATGTAGTTGATAGCACAGAGACTTGTGAATGGTTTAAGAGGCAGGAAAATAAACCCCTCTCAACAAAGGATATCCGAACAATGTGACAGCTACTCATCACTCAAAATGTGTTTGCAAGATGTGGGTATCATAAATAATCCATCAATGCAGTGCCCATATGTAGCCCATTGTTTGCGAAGCTGGGCCAAGGGGCTGATGCACAGTCTGCAGTTTTCTGAGGCTGGTTGGAAGTATCTGAGATTTCAGCAATATTAGTTTAAATCTTAAGAACAGATTGTGTTTGTACGATAGAGTCAACCTCTAACCTGACCAATGGAAAATAACTGAACAGAACTGGGAGATTTCGCCAGTTCTGACTCTGTTACCTTCTTTTATCTCAGTTTTCTTCTGTACAGAAATTAAACATACATTATTCACCAAGATTATATATAATATATAGGGAGAGGCCACAAGCCTATCTGGGCTCTGAGTTCTGACCATTTTATGCAAAAGCAAAGCAAAAGTAGCTCCAGGCAGGTCTTCAATTTGCATTTCAATTGCACTTCTTGCACATTTTTTCTGGTATCTTGAGGAAAGTCATAGCTACTAAAACCTTTCAAAGCCATCTGAGTGCATGAGCAAAATAAAGAAAATAAATAAGTACATTCCTTTTCCAAGATTATTTATTTTTTAAGTTTGCCCAAAGGAAAAGAAAACCAAAACAGTTCCAGTGTTTCTGCACAGTCACACATGGACACTAAGATTCTGTTTAGAGTGAACGCCATTCATCTTCTGTTCATATTAAGAGAGAAGAGACTCATCACGCCAAAGATGCTAGCATTTTCACAACAGTTTTGAATCTAAAGTCATTATCTTTTCATAGCCAATGTGGTCGTGATTAGCACCCAACCTCGAGTTTTGTTTTATCTCATATGTTTTAAGGAATGGTTGGTGTTTATGCAGCTAAATCTTGTCTGACTATCAGTGTTGTTTAGCTGCTCTTAGGTCTCCAGATGTCGTCAGGGTATGTGTGTTAATCATCCTGTCAAGCGATGCAAGTGCTGAACACTTGCAAGGGATTTTCTGCTCCCTGGCACTCTGGACCCGATTTTTAATGCAAATCCTGTTATGGGAGCATGCAGATTGCAGCCTAATTGTCTCAAGGTTATTTGCAAACCCAAATGGAACTTGCTGTGCAGACCCCCAGAGTGCTGTGGTCGGGTGGTTTCCGCTCTGTCTCTCAGGAAGTGGCTCTCTGTGGAGTTTGAACTGTTAGGCATGAGCTGGCACAGGGAAACTCTGTACCATCTACAGGGATGTGAGGTTTGACCCTGGAAGCTGCAAAATGCCTTCTGGCAAGTGCTGTGCCAGATATTAGCACGTCTGAGCAGAGCTCAGCCTGCAGAGGTGTGCAGAGAGTCTTGTGGAGCTAGGGGTGAGTACAGAGCCAAATTGACCAAATATTCAAGTACCTCCAGCTGTGGCTGGAGCATGTTTATCCCTGTGTGAGTTAGCCAAAGTGCATCCTCACTGTGGTTTTTTCTGAGTTTGTGAGCAGCAGCTGCTCCTGAGCCTCTGTGCTCCTCTCACCCTCTGCCCTGTCTCTCCTGACATGGGTTTCTGCCCAATACAGGTGCTCATGGTCCTGGTCTGCCTGAGAGCAACTTCTCTGTTCCAGGGGTTTATCCTTGTTTTGGTTAAATTCTCTGAGCCCGGAGCTGGGTGGGCTGCATCTGGGCTAGGCCAGGGACATGAATGGTGAAGTACCATTACCTGCTAACCACACTGGAAGAGAAAACTCTCCTTGACTGCACCCCATGTGGTATCTCTGAGGCTGTTCAGTAAGGGGCACAGCCCTCACTTTCAAAACAGAAATACGTACTCTGGTTGGGTTGTGCAATAGAGAAATTGTCTCATTAGCAGTGTGCTGGCAATGCTGGGACTGGAAGAAGTATTTCTGGCAGAGGTCTTGCAGAAATATTCCCGAGAAAGCAGCTCCTTGGGCAGTGCAGTCCTCTCCACAGAGAAGCAGTAGCTCGCCATGGCACCTACTGCCACCACAAAGAGTATTTGCCCACCTTAACGCTATAAATTAAATATTACTGAGCAGTGCACAATGTTTCCCCATGTATTTGCTTTCTGCAGTGAATGTTTGCCATGCAAGCACCATGTAGCTCTAGTGCTTATCATTAATAAATTTGTTCAGTGGTGAAGGCTCACAGTGTAGGCCTCTGGCTTTCACAAATGACTGCTTTTTTGGGTATTCGCAATCATTCCTTATCTGTGGGGATGAGAGGGTGGTTTAGACTTGCTGTCACCCCTTCAGCCCTGTAGGTCAGAGTTTCACAGAACATCAGCTCCACCACCTGCAGGCTGCTCCAGCCCCTGCCATACCATCCTGCTTCATTACCAAGCTCATCCCTTGGCCCAGCCATTGGAGCAAAATGAACTGGGGGCATGGGGCAGACCGGGTCCAGCTTTTAAAATAGATGGAAAAAAACCTATTAAAACACTTCTTTTTCATTTTCTGTCAGGTTATTTTTAAGCTGGCCTAGTTTCTCAGTCCATTTCACAGCACAGTGGTGTCGTCAACTGAGCTGACATCCCAGGATGGATGGGAGGTGCTGAGAGGACGGGTGCTGCAGAACGGGGGAGCCCGTGTCTGGCAGCACCCACTGACCAGTGCCCTCTTCTCCAGCATCCCAGTTTCCCTCCTGCTCCCCGTCCTGCTGCCTGGCCTGTGTTGGCTGTGGTACTCCTCACAGATTTGTGAGGCCATTCTTCTTGCCAGAGCAGCACAAGACCAAGGCAGCAGAAAAACTAATTTAATTGTCTGCCGAGGGTAGAGACAAGAAAATCAGTGGATTAAGGAGGAAAGAAAGATAGAGGCATCCCCCTTTTCCCTTGTGGCAGTAGATAGAGCTGCTGTGAACCGTAGCACTTCTTTGCTATTTATTTGTGGATGGATTGAAATCACCCTAGATTGGTGCAGATGCCAAGCTGGGCCTTGGAAATGAGCACACAGAGGGCAAGGGCTTCCTCTCTGCTGAGGCCCCCCCCAGACACATGAAATGCAGAGCATACAGTGCCTGGAGCTTGTTTACTCCTCTCTCTTCACGGTGGAGAGTATCCCTCTCTCATCACGGCATGTCATGGCTGCACATACACCCACTGCGTCTTCCTCCTCAGCAGCCCCTGGGCTGAACAGCCACGGGAGCAAGGATCAAAGGGGAGCTGCAGGGTGTTCATGCTGTATCAACCCTTTCAAAAATTATTATTATATATGATCACACTTTGCAGTGACGGTGTGCGCCTCCTAAGAGCACTGTATGGTCCCATAATAATTTCCAGGACAGACTGGGACACTGGGGCTGGGGGTGAAGCATGCCAATCATGGCAGAAATTCGGGATGGTGTTGGAATTATCACACTGAAGTATCTGGTCCCACATCCAGACCCTCTTTGTGTCTCTGGTACATATTCAGTAGACCCTGGGCTGTAAGTCAGAAGTTAAAATAGGACTGTTTTGGTTTTGAGTGGGGATGATTTGGCAATGCAAACAGATTTGTGCCCTGGCTTGCAGCCCCTCATGGGATTCATGTATCTCTTAATGTCACTGATGGACATCAGGCTGTCCAGCCTCACTGCCTGCCTCTTACCATAACACCGTTGTCCCTGACATGCTTTCTGTTGTTTTTCAGGAATATCTCCGAGACTCCCTGAAATCATGTCAATAGGATCACATTCATTCTCCCCAGGAGGTCCTAATGGGATTATTAGAAGCCAGTCCTTTGCTGGCTTCAGCGGGCTTCAGGAAAGACGGTCCAGGCAAGTGCCCTTGCTTTCTAAGGGGAATTTCGAAATCAGACTGTGAGGGAGCCCTGGGGTTTAGGGGACGAATGGGGAAAGGAGGTGAGAGAGGACACCTTTCTCTTCGACTTGCCAAATAAAGTGTCCTAGGCTAAAATTTCTCTCTATATTGTTTGTATAACTCACCTGTTACCATCTGCTTGTTTTCCTCTCCCCCATTAATGCAGGGCTTCCTCACATGCCTCAGAGTTGTGAGAGAATTTCAGACAATCAATTTAACTTATTTATGCAGTGATCTTTTCAACATGTGAAATGTGCAGGAACATGATATGTTCCCCATTACCCCCAGTTTAAGACCACTGCTACCTAAAAGATAGTTTTCTCATTGCTGCACCACTATGAATTCAAAACAAAGCTGTTTCCCTGAGCTTGGCTGCAGAGCTTTTCTGTGCACTGCCCCTTAGCTAGACAGGACTTAGGGCTTTGAGTCAGGCATGCCCAAGTCATCCAGTCCCTGATGGTTTCAGAGGCTACTTTACAATTGATATTAACTTGTGTAGTCTCTCAGTGCCAGACTACCAGTTAGCAATTGAGGAGGAACAGCAGGTAAAGGGTCACTTCCCATTGTCAGCCCAAGTCAATGATGGTTATTAGATGCTGACCTACCCCCAAAAAGTCACCAAAGGCACATGTATGCAGCACAACTGTCCTCATTTTGCCATATACTCCATGCTCAAGACTAGTGGTGTGATGCTGTCCTCCAGAAACATACTCAACCAAATCCCAATCTTCTTTGGCAGCCATAGGCTTTACACCTGAGATTATCTGGGCTCCCCTTTATTTTAGCACCTGGTTGTAGCTCAGCCCTCACATGGATTCTCTAATGTGAGTTAGGACAGGCATGGTATAAGACAGAGAAATGTCTGATGAGCCTCAGACTCAGCCTTGCATTTCCAGACAAGCGTTTGTGTCTTGGGAAGGCAATGGGCACATCAAAAGCTGTCAGCACATATCCCAGGCTGCTCAGACTCTTAACCTGTAAAGAAATGCAGTGCTTTAAGTGGCAGGCACAGAAGCAGATTCATTTTTGCTAGCAGAGACAATATCAGAAGATTTCTTCAAGCTACACTCCTTTGAGATTTCTATGATTTATAGGGGTTTCTTCCTCTTTGATGTTCATTTTGCAGGTGTAACTCCTTTATTGAAAATTCCTCTGCGCTCAAGAAGCCCCAAGCAAAGGTGAAGAAAATGCATAATTTAGGCCATAAGAACAGCACCACTCCCAAAGAACCCCAGCCTAAAAGGATGGAAGAGGTCTACCGAGCCCTGAAGAGTGGCCTGGAGTAAGAGTTTTCATTCTGCTTGTTGACTGAAGCTTTCTGTGACATTTTAGAGCCTAGAGAAACAAGAACAGGAATTCTTCCTCATAAGAGATACACATATACCTCTTGAAGTCTGGATGGTGACACTTAGGATCTAAACTACTTGTATGGGAAACACAACTACAGGAGGTAGAATCCCATTTCGATTCACATTTTGAGAAGAGCTCCCAAAGTCTGGGATTTCAACATCAGATTTTTTTTCCCTCTGAGTTTCCTAGAGTCCTATCAAAGGCTTGTATTGCCTTTCAGATAACATCCCAGATGATAACAGGGCTTTTATCAGCCAGATACAGGGGCAGCGACTGGAAGGCACCAGCCCGTAAACTAAGCAGCAGATTAGCTTACTTGAAACGGGTTGTTCAGTGTAAAGAGAACACCAAGCTCTTATATACAGTTAAATAAGTAGGCTCCTATTTATTCCCAAAAAGGCAGCAGGGAGTTGCTTTTAGGACAGATCAACGTAAATGAGTTTTTGTCTGTAAACACATCCAGTGAGAAAAGCCATTTGTCAGGCAGATTTTCTTTTAGGATGGTCATCAGCCAGCTCAGTATGTGCTGCAGAGCTCATGCATCATTCTCTGGTTTGTGTTTGCAGTGAGTATCTGGAAGTTCACCAGACAGAGCTGGATAAGCTGACTACGCAGTTAAAAGACATGAAAAGAAATTCACGCCTGGTACGTGCCATGCTTTTCCATTGTGCAGATGCACAGTGACTTTCTTGAGGTGCTGGAGCAGCCATGGGATGGGAGTGAGATACAGGGAATTTGCACTGATGCTCTTCTTCCCTTCTAGCCATGGTCTAGTTTGTGATTTCTGTTGAGTGTCAAACATTACCTTCTCATGGTGTTGTCGTGTTGCAAAATTAATCGCAGTTTCGTGTTTTCTGTTGCAGGGAGTCCTGTATGATTTAGATAAGGTATGTTACTCCCTTTAACATTCATTTTGCAAGGAAGCATTAATAACTGAACAGTGTGCATGGAAACCTCTCTCAGAGGGATCTACCAGCCCTGCCAACACCTGCATTTTCAAAGGAAGAAGTCCCACGCCCCTCCTCTTCCCAAGGGCTCTGATATTGCCCACTAATGCAGCATCAAACACAGTGTGCTCACTAATCTGGCATCAAATGTACCCCATCAACCCTTTTTCTGAGGTCTGCCAGGGATGGGCACAGGCAGAGAGACAGACCCCTGCCAGGGAAGGAAGCAGAGGAGAGACTTCCTTTTTGTGTCAGCTGACAGCCATTAAACCCATTCCCTTGTGCAACTTCTCCCAGCCAGCTCCAGTCAGATGGGGGCTGACAAGGGCACACCAGGGGCTGGGGGGGATCGCGGTCAAGCCCCAGTTAATTTCTGCTCCTGCCAGTTCTGAAGAAGGAAAAATTGAAAATATATTTTCCCTGCAGGAAAATTTTTGTGAAAGAAAAGAAAAGCTTTCAAAAATATTTCCTGAATAAGTCTGACTTTTTTTTCAGTCAAGATGCCAAGCTTGGGTTTACTCTCAATACCAGCTTGCTAAGGAAGAGAATGGATCTTGAAATGCAAAACTTGATCAATATTAATACAGGATTTTAAAGAAATCCTGAAAATATTATTCTTTAACCTTAAAAAACTCTGTTTTTAAAAATAATAATTAGAAAAACCTAGAGAAATCCCATCAAATAAAACCTCTTTTTTATTTAAAAATATATATTAGGTACAGAAGTGAAGGAGCTCCATTGTCAGCAGCAGCTTAACAGTAGTAGGGTGGGACAACTGATTCCAGATTCATGGTCAAGGAAACCCTGTGTGTTTTAAGGAGGAGTATCTTGGATCCACGGGGACTAGTAGAGCTAGTGTGGCAGTGTCTTACTGATTTATTTAAACGTGCCTCACCCTCTGCCTTTTCGTTTCTTTCAGCAAATCAAAGCGGTTGAGAGATACATGAGAAGGCTGGAGTTCCACATTAGCAAGGTAATGAGCTTTCGCCTATCATCTTTCTTCTGCATCTGTTGCTATATTATTGAGGAAACAAACTCTTGGCCTCCTGCTACCCCTTTGTGCTGGGGAGGCTGCTCCCAGATTTGCTATTTTTTCTGTGATAGGCTGGTGGTCGGAGTCAAAGAAACGGTTTCCACATAGACCCCAAGGTCCAGCCATGCCACAAGACACTCCCACATGCTTTTAGGTACAGAGAGAATATAGCGTTGGAGACTTGCTGGGGAAAATCCATCTCACAGCATGCTTATTGTCAGACTTTAGGTAGAAAGAGAGTTGCATCTGAAAGCAATTTAATTCAGCAGTTATCTCTAGCACACACAGCAGCTAGTTTGGATTTATTCCTGGATTTCACTGCTAATGCTTTTGCTGCATGGTTTGGGGCCCACATCTACTTGAATACATCCATGAGAATATTCGGTGGAGGTACTTGTGATTTACACTAATATGTTTTAGAGCTAGACAAAATCCATGGCATGTATTCTCTTACTTATAAACATATCTGCTAGTGATTAGTTGCTTTTTTGAGCCTGACAAAGGAATGAATTATTTTTGACAGATGAAATGTCTTTTGAGAGTCATTTGAAAAGCATTTGTGCAGCTTCAAGTCCTCTAATTATGACAGTCTATCCAAACTTTTTAATTTCAGTCTTCTCTTATTCTTGGAGCCGAAAATAAAAATATAAATCATAAGGCGATAGACTGAGATTTTGTTCCCCAAGCCACCTACTCTCTTGCTGGCAACATGAATGGCAAAAATTAGTACTTGAAGAACATTTCCATTCAAATCCTTCCCACTTCATCCTGCTCAGAGCTAACGGTTTCTGGGTTTATAATATGAGTGAAAAGCACCAAATGCAAGAGGTAACGCTGGTCAGTGTTACTCAGGCTTGCCGACTACATGAGTTCACTCTCCGTAACCCATGGCAACAGAGACAAAAGGAACTGAGTGCATGGTGTTAGAGCCTACAGGCTTGGGCAGGTGGAGAAACATCTTTGTTTCTAATGATAGAGAAGGTCTTTTTCAGCAGGGCTTAATTAGGGCCACAGAGACGCCTTCTGTTGTCTACCTGCCGCTGCTTTATAAAGGAAGCAAAGCAAGGAAAATGGGATGCACGACAGCAGATCCCACATACTTGGGGAGCAGATGAGCATGTCCTCACGTAGGCAGGAGCAGGATATCAATCCCGGACCAAGGCTCCACTCTGATGTCAGAAGTAAATACCAAGTGACAGCTATTTAGAGTAGCTGTCTTTAGCTTGCTGGCTTGCAAGAGAAATAGGAGTGAGTATATGAGTGCAGAAAGCTTTTTTTGTAATTTCGAATGGCAAAATGCTACCTGTGTCTTCATTACCTTTTGCTGAACCCTTTCTCTTTGCAAAGCATTCCCTGTTTTGGGTAGGATGCCCTCAAGTCAGGGGCTTCAGTCACCAGGTATCCAAGATAGCCTTGTAAAAATGAACCTAAGGCTTTGAAGCCATCAGGAAGCCAAGTCCCATTCCAAACAAATCAGCAACAGTGCTTTTTGTTAGAGGTTAAGCAGGCTTGGAAAATGGGATTTGAAACATGCCTGGATTGTTGCATCAGGCTCATCTCTAATGTAGCAATACAGAGTCATAGACTGATGAAGACAAGGTGCTGGATGCTTTCATAGAGAGAAATTCTGCCATGAAAATCCATTACTGAGCAGGAGCACCATGGGACACAGGGTGATCTCTTGATTTCAAACATAAAAATGGAAAAAGTTATTCTAGGTAAAACCCAAATATCAACCTGTTTTAGGAGGGACATTAGAAGCAGAAAGAAGAGACAGCTTCTTCCATTCCTGTCCTTCTCCTCACCCTGATAGTCAGATTAGAAAACCCACATCTTCTCTGACAGATTTAGTTTATAAAAATATAAACCACTATATATGGCTGGTGTGTGTGTGTATATATTTATACACACACACACACATGTATATATATATCAGCCTATGCCACTGTAGACTCTTAATAAACAAGTCAGATGGAGTAAATGTATATGTTCAGTGCAGGGATTAGAGTGAAAAGGGAAACCAAAGCATGAGACATGTAAATCCATTTCCCTCTGAAGCTAGATCCAGGTGAGACTTCAAACAGTATGTGACTATGTTTTGCAAAACTTCCAGAGTGCTTACAAAATGTTGGGTCCCTAAGTTATGTCAGAGGAGTGTAAGAAGATGACTAGGGAATTAGGTAAGTACCTGGAGGGGTTGAAGTTCAAGATACCTTTTTAATTTGACATCAGCTGTTTGTAAGCTTTGTTCCGAGTAAGACTCCCAGTTTCTGGAGGATGGATGGTAAGAATTCAAAACACCACTCCCAGCTTCCAATACAACCTATTAGTCAAATATTGCAACAGCCTTGATCCATGACTGACGTTAGGGAACCAGAGCCACTGCTGACCCTGTTAAGTGTGCCATTTACCACTTCCAGTCCCATTTGGCAGTATGGGCATTGCAGTTTTCTGTTGAAGAGCTCTTCCACAGCGAGATGTTTGAGCAGCTGGCTGCATTCCTGCCTCACCATTGGATTGTATGGAGAGTACGGTTGTGCTCTACCAGACAGAGAGAACAGGAGTAGCAATGCTTAGAGGCATGCAGGGCAAGCAGGTGAATTGCTGGCATCTACTGTTGCTCTATTGAGATTTTTACAGTGGAAGTTACTTTTATCTTGTGTTTCTTTTCCACAGATGGTAACAGTATCACAGCTTCATTTCCTCAGCCCCTCCATTGGATATAATGGTTTGGCTGAGTTTTCTTTTAATGCAAATGACTTCATTGTGTTGGTTTTATTTTGCTGGGTTTTCTGGGTTTTTTTTCAGTACACTTTCCTTGTTCCCACTAGGTGGATGAGCTTTATGAAGCCTATTGTATCCAAAGACGCCTCTGTGATGGTGCCAGCAAAATGAAGCAAGCTTTTGCAATGTCTCCTGCCAGCAAAGCAGCTCGAGAGAGTTTGACTGAAATCAACAGGAGCTACAAGGAGTACACAGAGGTACATCCTCATCAGTTCATTCTTTTCACTCTCACACTGTTTGAAAGCCATGGGAACTTTGCCACTCATTTCAGAGAGAGTTTCATATAGGTAGAACAAATAAAAGCAAACTCAGCAAAGAATTAGTATTTGTTTTTCTTCAGGTGAATGAGTACCTGATGACTTACAAAGACAGGTTACGTGGGCCCAAAGAGTTCCTTGAAATAACAGTTTAGACTATGAGAGCAGGGTTATACCCACAAACTGCAGCACAAGAGCAAAAGCATAAATCTGCTACAAACCTACTTAAACTCAAACTATCTCCTTCCTGCCTGCAGATTTAGGGATGGCAGGTTGACTGGAAACCATGTGCATACAGACATATGCTGCATCCTTCTTCTTGTACTTGCTGTGATCAATATGTATTTTATTAAACAGGCAGTAGATGATGAACAACAACAGTCTAATAGTGTTGCAAACATCCTGGCACACAAGCTGTGACAACCTTCCAAAAACCAAAGGAAGAACTGGAGAGGATCTAATACCCATCTCCCACAGTCTTTTTTCTTAATGTAGTCCATGTTTCTTGAGAGATGAAGTCATGCTGGGAGCCATGTTGGCATAGAGCTGCTGCTGCTGGCACAAGTCCTTGCTGGAGAGGACCAGAAATGTGACCAGGTTATGCTCCAAGGGCCACAGCTTCCCTTTGCCATCAGGAGGATTAACACACAGCAGCAGAGGAGCACTCAGTGTCAGCAAAAGCAGGCATAGCTCAGCTGCCATTTTTACGGCCAGACCTAGCTAAACAACAAGGGTGGCTCTGAGATTGATTTTATTGCAAAATATCTTTCATTTGCATAACAGAATCTGTCCATACAAACAGACCTTAAAAAAAAAAAAAAAGCCCAAAGAGGGTTTCTCTGACCTCACTGTTTTCTTTTCCAACTCAGAACATGTGTACCATAGAAGCAGAGCTGGAAAGCCTATTGGGGGAGTTTTGCATCAAGATGAAAGGTAATTGCCTTTTCACCTTTCCCTTCTTTCTCCGAACCAGTAGCAGTTGCTGCACGCATTGGTGAGGGAATCAAGACGTGCTGTGTGACATGTATTTATCATGGGTGGGGTTTCCCACTCCTGCGCACCCATTGCTGAGCCTTCAGACCCCCAATTTACACCCCTGCCCACTGCAAAGGGTCACAGAAACAGCAACATCAATGCTTACAGACTTTCTGAGATTCTTTTTGTTTTCTAGACTAATGACCTCCCACAAAGACTCCTCCCAACAGCCAAAGCAATTCCGTTTCGAAGGCTGCTGTACTTTTTGCCTCTATTTCAGTAATTCTTTGAGAAGATGACTGGGAAATTATGTGAATTTCTATGCAGCTGAACTTGAAATTCAAAATACCTTCTTAATTTGACATCAGCTATTTCTAAGTCCTTTACTTTTGCTAATTGTGACTAATACTCTTTTTGACCAAACGTAAAAAAAGCAAAAAGCTGGGGATAGTTTTCCTAGATAACTCAGTGATGGCATTCACCTTTCGATTTTATTCCTTGTCTTTATGACAGGGGAATTTATGGGTTTGAATACAATAGAATCAGTTTTACCTGAAGTGGATCATCAGGTATTGCTAATGCTGTTATCCCTTTAAGACCTAATGTCTTAAAGAAGAGATTGGGAGGGGATATCTTTTTTGGATCTTCATGAAAAGAGAAGAATGAAGATGGCATGAAAATAGTTCCAGCATGAAAATAGTTCTATAAAACAAAAACAGCATCTAAATATTCATGAACTCTTAATTCTTCACTTGAAATCTTGTTATTTAAAACATCCACAGTATTGCTGGTGGAGTTTTGAGAGCTCACAAATCTCATACAGGGTTTTGATTCTGCCTGCCTTGTCACAGTTGTTTCCTATGATTGCATTGCATAAGATTAAAATTAATCTTAGATTAAATTAAAATAGCTATTCTCTGCTCCCATACTAGAGAAGACAATTGAAGCAGCTGTTGGATTTCTCCTAGCTCCATCCCTCAGGTTTTAGATGAACACACAGAAACTAAGCCAGGTATTTCTGTATAGAAGCCCACAGCAGAACCACAGCATGGACATGCTGAATGAAACAATGTCACAGAGCGTATAAAGGGATTTGCATCAGGCCAGCTCCCTTGGAGCATTTCTTGCTGTAAATGCAGTGCACAGTTCCTGACATCAGGACACATTGCAGAAGGTGTCACAGTGTCACAAATGGCTGGGCTGAAAAGGTCTGGCTCCTTCTCTTTTGTATTCCAAATCCCCTGGCAGAGCTCAGGGGCTCTGAAGAAGGCAGGTACTGCACTCACATGTGGGAGCAGGGCACAAACCACAAACAGCAGCTGTTCTGAACATAGTTTGCATCACATAAAGAAGCCCAAATTAGAAAACAGCAAAGAGAAATGCCATATTAAGTATTCTCTAATTAGGGCATCTGAGATTTCTATCTAGATCGTTTTCCCTAGGAATAGAAATCCTATAGGACAATACAGCCATTGCTATTGCTAAGGCTCACATCAGCTCTAGCATAAAAGCCTGCAGATCACACAGCCAGTTTCCCCCTTAAGTTATACTGCAGCATATCCAGCTAACTTTAGGATCTAATTTAAAATCAAAGCATTCCTCTCCCCAAAGCTTATCTGTTCCTAGCCATTCCAGTGAAAGTTATTTTTATTTTGTGCCCTCTGTCACTTACACTGAAAGCAAGCCAACCTACACAATGCTGTTAGGAAGCAGGGGAGCTGCACAGTGCTTTTATGACTGGTATTTAAAGAAAAAAAAGCCTAACCATTTTTAAAAATCAAGATAATAAATGTGCCAGCAGGCTTAGATAACTGGTCAGGATTAATCACTTGTTGAAATTTACTGGGGAAACCTGATGTGGAAATTGCTGTATAAAATCTGCGTGTCCTGTTATGATGTACAGGAAAGTGCCCTTATAGCTGTCTGAAGTGCCAGGTCAGCAGGAGGGGAAAAGCCCAGATGTTTCACTCCAGGGAGAACAATGCGCTGGCCTGACACACTGGTGGCTCTGTGACATGGAGCCCATCACCAGCAGCCACGGTCCAGGAGTCCAGCATCTTGCACACCAGCAGAGCTGCACGTGCTGCATGAGCTTCAGGTGGCCCTGCCTCCTTACCACAGCCACATGATGACCCTGTCCTCTAATGCCTTATGCTGACCCCCCGGGAGCAATCTCCTGTCGTGTCTGCATTACAGGCCCAGTGCTTTTACAAAGGTGTGACATTTGAAATTGTATGATAGAGCCCGTGGTTCCTGCCATTTTTTTAGTCCCCAAAAACTTGTTTCATGTGAAAGTTCTTATGCCCTATTGTCAAGCCAGCCCTAAGCCCCCTCTTCATTGTGCTGAAAAGACTTGACCAGCCTGGTTGGGCCAGTCACAGCTCACAGACCTAGACATCCATATGGAGCTTTAAGCTGTGTTTCCTCACCCTCCCATCCCATCCACTGGGCAAACGAAGGACCTTTTATTTTCCTCAGATGCTTTTGGTGATGTGTCCCAGCAGAGATCAAATTCACTTATAAAAGCATGCCTGGGGAGAAGGAAGCAGTGCTGGAGTGGTAATGTCCTGGGGTGATCTAGTAATCTTAAATTATTTATAAACAGTAAATAAATAAGAAAGGAATTGGTAATATGAGCTCTGTGCAAGGACCTCTCTGTTCTGCTAAGAGGAGCAAAGAAAACTCTTTTCTGATCAAAGACATGGAAGAGGTGGATAAGCAGCTCACAGGGACAGTCCATGACTGCATGCAGGGATTGAGTTGCTCCTACAGTACAGCTAGCAGGACTAATTCATCCCTGCAAATATAGCCAGTGCTAGAGTTCCTCGTACTTGCCTTGATTTTAACACACCCCTGTATGTTCTGTCATGCCATTCTTTTCTCTGCCACAGTCTTTGTATGTGGCCTCAAGATGGTTTCTTTGGGCACAGCAGCACTAGAGACATAGATTTAGGCTCACACAGGCAAAGCTGGGTAAACTTTTATAGCAAAACAAATGCAATGGCTACATACTGAAGGGATCTGTGAGAAAGGAGAGGCTCCCTCTGTGGGAAAAACAACCAGTTGAATCCTGCAGAAAAGCAGGTCAGCAGGCCAGGAGAGGGGTGGTAATTTCCCTAGGATTTCAGCACAGTCCCTTAGGAAACTTTCATTTCATATGCACAGTGCTGATATAAAAATAGTATCATTATGTCCTACCTTAAAAAACCCCAAACCAAACACATATCACAAGTGCTTTGCTGTGCTACTTCTCCCACTCTGCAGAAAAATGGGATTAATCTGGTATTACAGATGTCAGTCATGTTTTGTGATGCACTTACTACTGAAAGACACTCAGCTATTATGGGAATGATAATGTTATGGAAACACCAAGCAGAAGGAGCCCCTGTTGCTTGCTGTGTCTCCGTGAAGATGTGCTAAAAAGGAATCTATGTTAAAGTGTGGAGCTCGGTGGGGTTAGCGTTGAGCAGCACTACACGGTGATCAGCAGCCCGCCTACACCTCACCATGGGAAGGGCTCTCATCTGAGTGTCTGAAGCCAGGTGATGTCAGGAAGCTGTTTCTCCTTTTTCCATAATTATTATATAAAAGGAAACTTTAAGCTCTCATAGGAAAAAAAGCTGGAAGGTATAAATCTTTCATGTGCAAGAAACCGCAGCCCAGTGAATTCTATACAAAATAAAGAAGAAAATAGAAAATTAAGATGGGGGGCTGTCTTGGTTTGGAGGGTGCACAGGCAGCAGTAAGAGGGGGGATATAAACAGCAGCTGGGGGCTGCAGGAAGCTGTTGCTCTCTTCTGTCCAAGTGTGGCAGTGGTGGCCCTGGGCACCCCACTGCACCCCACTCTTGGGCTCAGCTGTGCTTGGCCCAGGCCCTTCCACAGCCCCTCTGTGTCTTTCCTTCTCAGGTCTGGCTGGCTTTGCTCGGCTCTGCCCAGGAGATCAATATGAGGTATGTCTGCATGGGTTTATTGTTTATTTAATAGCAAAAGAATCAAAAGGAAGGCAGATTTCTGCTGCTTTTTACATCATGATAATAGAACCTTTTCACATCAGCACCTCAATAAACAGCTGTTATTTTTCCCATACGTGCTCTGAAAAACCTTGCAGTTCTCTGTATGTCTGCTTTTGTCAGGGCATCTGTCAGAAGACCTGGATTTTGCATTCAGAGAACTGGGTGATGGCTATTCAAAGAACTATGAGCTTTTTTTTTTAGCTCTTAAAAATCTTATTTGTGACAAGAGTTTCTAATTCCCCTGGAAAAAAGCATGTACCCCATCCCATGCATGTAGGGCAAATGGAACACATCCTTGCAAGCATCCTTTGCTGAATGCATAGGCTCTACTTCATCACAGAGCTAAGTAGCAGAAAGACATTGAATAACCATTTCTTGAGATCCAGATGTTACCTGCTGTGAGGCTGCATTGTTATCTCTGGTCATTGCAATGTTTCAGTAGAGGTCATCAGAAGTGTGTTCACTAGAGATGGATTAAAATAAAAGCCTCCATCTCTACCAGAACAGAACTAACCCTGTAAGAAATTTGCAGTGGATTGATAGTGGATCCCCACAACCAGTACTTCCTAGCTGCTTCAATCATAGATTCATTTATTCCCACTCTCATTCCCTGTGATGAATGACTCCTGCTGCTCTCACTCCTGCTTCCTGTGTGGGGTCAGTTAGTTGGTGCAGGTGTCTCCCAGCTGGCCCAAAGTGGTCTTGCTGCTCTTGATGCGTCAAATCAGGTTACTGCACTATGGATGTAATTTATTTCCATCATCAGACAGCCAAAACCTTGCAGCTGGGGTGGTCTCTGATGGGGAAAGACCGAAAGCTCACCTGCCTGGGAAGGCAGCAGATCCAGTAAATTGTAGATGCTAGGAAAGGCCACAGGTGCTTTCATCCTGCCCTCCTAAATTTCCCTTGCTTTCCCTGTAAATTGAATTAAACTCTTTGCAACTTTGTTATGACTCATCAAGTTACATGAAGTTAAAAACTTGGCTGAGGGGTACACTACCAAAAGGAGCAGTTAGAACAGCTGAGAGATAGGAGATCCTCCAGGACAGATTTTTCCTTCTGACAGGAAGTGGAAGGGCAGCACCTACGTCACTAACTCTTACAACCTTTCTCAGACCCTTTCCCCAGTTCTGTTTCTGATATTTGTGCATCATGAGAGCAGATTTCTCAAGAAAATAAGAGGATTTTTCTTTTTTAGATTTTCATGCGTTACGGTCGCCAGCGATGGAAACTGAAAGGCAAAATAGAAGTGAATGGCAAGCAAAGCTGGGATGGAGAAGAGATGGTTTTCCTTCCTCTCATTGTTGGACTGATCTCCATTAAGGTATGCATGCTGACTCCTTTGCCTGCAAGCAAGGCAGGAGTCAAGAACCTGCCTTCTCATGCACCATCAGCAAAAACAGAGAAGCAGATCATTAAACTCTTGAGAAATGAGCCATAATTAGTATTTCTGACACATCTACTAAAGTGCTGTAGTATTGTCCAGTTTAAATATGACAAGACTAATCCATTTGTGAGAGCTGTGGGAGAGATTTTCTTCCCAAACTGGAATCTTGCTATCACTGTTCCATCTCTTCACTGCCCCCGGCCTCCCAACACAGTTTTCTCCTGGCTGAAAGTCCATATGCTTTCCTTCCAGCAAGGCTCCAACCTAGAGATACCCATTCACTGACCCCTGTCTAGAAATTGCTGCTGAAAACCATTCCAGATGTCCCTGGTTAGGCAGCTTAAACAGAAAAATGTCTTGAAAGTCTTAGGAGAAATGGCCCACTTAGACATTGCAAAGACTTCATGAAAAAAAATGCAGGTGGTTACAAAACCCACAACCAAAATAATCCCAAATGTGTGAGACAGTAGGTTTTCAATGAAAGGCAAGTTGTGACACAGGGTGAGTCATTCTCCTCAATCTTAACACACAGGTTTAAGGTGGAAAGTTAGGCGAGAATCCCTTTTTATAGTACACAAGAATCCCAGTATTATTAAGGTTAATGTGTATATTCTCTTCCCTTTTTGGACCCTTTTTGGACTACTTTCACGTAAAAGGTTCAAGAACTGACTTTCAAGGAAACAGCCAAAGGCTGATTTGTGTAGGAGCTGCATATAGAACTGTCACTCTGAACTTCCAGGCAAATGTATCTCTAAATATGAGTAGTGCTCTACTCTTACTGTAACAACATATACGGAGGTGGTTCCTCAACATTAGGTCTGTGGAAGTCCTCACCAAAGGCCATCATTGGTGCAAACAATTACACGGCTTCAAAGTTACAAGAGATAAATACCTGGAAGAGAGTTCCCGTGGGAATTATTAATTAGGCAAGTTACATCAGGAGATTGCCAGTCAGGAATTTATCAACTGCTGAAAGACTCTGTGATCTCCCTGTTCTCACTCTTCCCTTGGGCTCTGCTTATCGTTAGTGCAAAAGATCAAATACAAGACTAGACAGCCCCTTGGTCTGAGCCAGTATGGTTGTTCTCTTCTGAAACCTATAAAAAACATAAAACATAGAATCACAATCATATATGACTATGCATTTCTTAAAAAAACCAAAACAAAACCACCACCAAACCCCAGGTTTTTTCCTTAAGTAAAGCAACAAACAATTGTAATTTAGAAGCATTTGGTAAGGGGGTCAGGCCAGACAATCAAAACTATTATCTTAGGATTAAGAATTGCAATGCCTTGTGTGATCCTAAATATCCTGTTCTTGTCTCTTACAGGTCACAGAAGTTAAAGGACTTGCTACTCATATCCTTGTGGGAAGTGTAACCTGTGAGACAAAAGACCTGTTTGCAGCTCGGCCTCAGGTGGTTGCAGTAGACATCAATGACCTTGGCACAGTAAAGCTGAACCTTGAGATCACCTGGTAGTAAGTAGAACTGGTTGGTCAGTTGGTCAAACAATCAATCAATCAGCTGTAAAACTTCAACCAAAGGAAAAATGGTTCATCCCTGTGGGCTGTTCTCTCCATATTTTTCCCTGCTGAGGAAGATTGTGAAGGAGCAGTGGCCCAAGTTTGGTATATAAGAAATAGTTCATGGTCAGCCACAGTTTACCTGCTTTTCTTGTGGTAAAGAGGGTTGTGCCTAGTTTCAGCTGTTAAATTAGGTGTGGTAAGTACTGCATGGGAAGCACTTAGTGATGATAGATCTCAGAATTGCCTAAAAAACTTCTTCAAAGCTTAAAAAGGGGACATAACTGAGTGCCAATATATATTTTTTTTTAATGTTAAAAAAAAATCAGTGTAAAAAACAATGCTGGATTTATAGATTTATGTTAGCATAAAGAAGTTCAGGAGTTGGCCCATCTTTAAAAGCTGGCTTTTAAGGGCTTCATACATCACAAGAGTGATGGGAAATCTCTTGGCATTCTCTATTCACACTGGTCAGCCTAGGTGAGCTGGTAGCCTTAGGATAAAAACCCAATTCTCACTGTATTTTTATGAAATAGGTAAATGTCATTTCTGAATAAGCACTGACATATTTAATTTCTACAATCACGTGTGCTGTTTCTTGTAATGCAATAAACACGAAGCCAGCAATAACAGCTCCTGGTTTCCTTTATAATGCAACAGCTCTATTAATAGTTGAGCACCTTTCTCATTAGTATGTGCAACACTTGGCAACTCAAATCCAAGAACACTTTTCATGTGAGAAGAATAACATCAGACTTCACTACATAAATGATTTCTGAGCAAACACTTTTATCAGAACCGAAAACCACACTTCTGAGACTGCTGTCTGATTAACAACATTTTCTCTTAAACACTCCAGTTTAAAAACTTGTTACCTCTGGGTTTTGATATGCTAATAAACCACCTTTTAAAAAATCCTTTCTATGGACCTGAAAATCCCTCTTGCTCAGCCTAACAACCTTTTATTTTCTACCCTCTTGCTTGTGTATCCGTAGCCCCTTTGATGTTGAAGATTTGACCCCATCTACAGGAAATGTGAGCAAGGCATCTGCTCTCCAGAGGAGAATGTCCATGTACAGCCAAGGCACTCCTGAAACACCAACCTTCAAGGACCACTCATTCTTTGTAAGCTCTGTTTGGCTTCATGTTTATGTAATGAGAAACCCTAGAGCAGTTCAAACACTGCAAACATTTCATTGCTTTACATGTCTAAGCTTCTTTTCCCTCTGATTCCAGCAGGTTACCCTTACAAATACTTATAAAGCAAGTGCATTTCTAGCTGCTAATCCTAAAAGAAGGTGACTATGATGCTGGCATCTTTGAAACTATGTGGCCAATTAATGCATACCTATCCTTCCTGCCTTACTGCTATGGTACTTGAATAATCTTTAAAAAATGTGTTTTCATCTTGCAACAGTAGTTAAACAACCATTATAGCACAAGTATTTTTAAGTATCCTGTGATAAAATTTGCCCCCATACCGAAGATATTCACAGGGTGTTCCTACATTTTGCATGAATCGAATTCTGAATGCTTAATCAGGCCATCTGTACAGAGATTAATTTTACAAGTGCAGCATCCCATGCTTGTAATTTAGTACTCTGCTACAAAGCATTCATTTAACTTGCCCTTCCTCACACCCTCTTTGCTTTAACTGTTGAAGAAATGGCTGCATCCCCTTCAAGACAGGCCAAAGTTGACAATCTTAGATGCTCTTCAAGACACTTTCTTTGACAAGCTTCGTCGCAGTCGCTCTTTTAGTGACCTGCCATCGCTCAGACTAAGCCCAAAAGCAGGGCTAGAGCTATATGTGAGTCCTGGTTTTTGTTTGGTGAAGGATTTTTTCAGTCCCTGTGTGGCATCTCCATTCCCACGCATGCTTCATGTGTTGCTCTCTGTTGCAACTCACTCATTTTGCTGACTGATTAGAGGGCAGGACATAACTGTGAGCCCATGCAGCTCGCATTAAATCAAAATTCCTCTTGGTTTCTACAGAGATAATGATCAGAAGTCAACTATCTGTGGGCAGAGAGCAGGGCAGGAACACAAGCCAACTGTGTTCTTAAAAATCACCTGCTACACTGATTGACGCTCTACATTTGCCTAGTAACATGACTTTCAGAAGCTAAAAGCATACCCATGTCAAGCAAAAGAATGACTATGATTATGTTTAGGGAAAAAAAGCTGCTAATACTACTAGAAAAAAAAAAATGCAGGTTTTGGACACTCAAACCTTATGCATCTTAACAACAAGTAAATGCCTACAGTTCTTTCCAGCAAATTGTCAGCAAAATAGTAGTTGCCTCCATCTGAGCCATGCATTTCCGTGAGTTGGCCAGATAACAAAGGAAGATCTGTAGGTCAGATAGTCAGGTTGTGACCCCTATAGTGATTTTCCCCCATACCTCAGTCAGAGATAAACATAACATATACATATATATATATCTGCCCTGAGAATTATGGAGTCTGTATAGGCTGGTTTTGTTTCTTAAATGATCAGTGCCCTGCTCAATATACCACCAATTTTGTTGTCTTATTTCAGCAGAAACTCATATTAGGCGGGATTCCTGTATAACTCTCGTTCAACAATTGTTACAGACTTCCGGGCCACATGCAGGACATTGAACAAAAAGAAATAGCACAGTACTATCACCATTAAACCACCATGACACTACAGAAACTTTTGGAACAAACTGTGTTACATTTTACAGATTGCTACTTTAGAAGTCAGAAAATAAATAGAACAGAAACCTGTAATGGTAGAAAAATGCAGACAAGGTGGTGTATGTACAATGCCATTAAAAAGAGCCATGGTGCAGGAACCAGAGCAGCCTACTGGAAATGCTGACTGAGACAATAGAATAGAGTGAGCAGAATTCATGTATCTCTTCTGGAGATCACTTCCTAGAGCTCTCTATTTAGCAGAGAGATGCTGAGCCCAGGTTTTCCAGCAGTTTACGTGCTGAAATTGAGGAGCCATGCCAGATGAAAGTGGAAGTTTGATTTGAAATACTTTTTCCATCTCTCAAGTCTTGAATGCTTCTTTAATCTTCTTCCTTGCCTTTTTCTTTCCTGGGCACATGCTGTATTTTTTCCCTCTTTCCAATGCTGCGTGAAAAACATTTTCTCCCTATTATCTTTTCAGTCAAATTTGCCAGATGATGTCTTTGAAAATGGGACAGCAGCCACCGAGAAGCGACCTCTCTCCTTCACTTTTGGTGACCTGCCTTACGAAGACGCTGTGCCCCCTGCCAACTCAGCAGAGTCCTCGACTGCTCATGTCAGCTCCAGCCCTGACATCACTGCCACCCCCACTCAGCATCGAGCCCTCGAGTCCTCCCAGAGCTCAAGCCTAGACTGTAGCAGCAGTGACTCCCGCAGAGACTCTCTTGCTGAGCCAAAGGACCTGCCGTCCCACGGAGAGGGAGCGGTGGCTGAGAACAAGAACACCCCAAGGGCAGCTCCTGAAGTTTGCCAAAAAATCTCCGATGCTGGGAGTGATCGTGTTTTTGTAGAAACAAGTGTCCCAGTGTCTCTCCTGCAGGACACGGATGAAGGTTCAGAACTCAAGCCCGTGGAGCTGGACACCTATGAGGGCAACATCACGAAGCAGCTGGTCAAAAGGCTTACATCAGCAGAGCCACCCCTGACCCCGGAGAGGCTGCCGTGTGAGGGATCCATTAGTGGGGAATCGGAAGGATATAAGTCTTATCTCGATGGAAGCATTGAAGAAGCCTTGCAAGGGCTTCTCTTAGCTCTTGAGCCACATAAAGAGCAGTATAAAGAGTTTCAGGACCTTGACCAAGAAGTGATGCATCTAGATGACATCCTAAAAGTGAGTACATTTTCAGAAAATACTACCCTAAAGAAAATATGAGCAGGTAGAATCTTCTCCCCTGCCTCGCAAACATCAAAGTAGGCTTTCTGGAGAATAGTAGAATTCCCTGTAATATAGTAGATTTGCTCCTTCTTGGAGCATCCTTTCACAATGTTGCGTTTTTAAACTTTTGTCAGCAATGTGCATATCATAGCCTTGTGTCTTCAAGCAACAGATCTTTTATCAAAACCTGGGGGAAAGAGAAAAAGGTGCTATGACAGAAGGGTAATTACATTACACCCTTCTCTGAACGCTTTGTGAACCACTGTGAATCGCCACTTGTGAACCCATTGCTTGTGCCATACTGGAGATCAAATATAGCCAAACTTCTGCCTTTGAAATCTATGAGTCACATCCTCAGTGGGTGTACTTTAGCATACTACCCCTGAACTCTGTGGAGCTGTGCAAAACTACACAAGCTGATGATCAGGCCTTGTAGCCATAGAAGCTGCACTTTCTAAATTGCCAAAGGGATTTAGAAGCACAAGTCTCACTGAAGGTTGCTGTCCCCATGTTAACTAGGCATGGCTTTTCCTTTTTCCCTCATCCATTTTCATAATGAGAGACATCCTGTCATTACATCAAGATGCAGAGAATAATGTTAAAAATCTGAAGAAAAGGGGTTTGCCTGTGTGTTGTTAATATGTTTACTGAGGATCACTGTGACTTGTATCTCCCCCATGAATAACAACTCATGACATGTTACTCTGCAAACAGTATTATATGGGAAATAATCATTTCAAATGCTTCATATTCATATGCAAGTTGGTCTGCTAGTCATTTAAGCCTCATCATTCAAAATCATGGCTGAGGAGGAAGCAGGGAATCATTTATTCTTCTATCTTTTTACAAAGAAACTTTATTAACCTCCTTATTTCCATTGGTGTTTACAGCTGCATGGTACTTTCCCAGGTTAAAGTGCTTTATCTCACAGCCTGCAGCCCCTGTTCCTTGCATTATTTATTCCTAGAGAGGTTCAAGCAGACAAAGATACCATTACTATTATTTTCTAACTTGGTGCAAAGAGGTCAGCTATCCAAAGGGCAGAGGGACAATGGAGACTGTTTATTTAGACTGCTTTGATCAGAAGTTACAAACAGACAGACATGGGATGGGGGGCACTGAGGATGGACGTGTGCAGACAGGATTTCTGCACACTTGAGATGGACGCCTCTTCCAGATCTGTTAAAGTCTGGGTGTCACCTATTGATCAGCTCACAGACTGGCACTCACCATCATCAACAACCATGCAGAAAGGGGCTGCATGGGCTCGTCATGCAGAAAGGTTGAGCTGGAATCCGGCTGTGGCTGAAAAAACTTCTCTTGGTGATATTAGATGAACAGAGAAAATGGCACACATACTGCTGTTTGCTTTTGCTTGAAGAAGCTGCACTATCAAGACCTGAAGGAAATGGAAGCTGAAACCACTGGTGCTGCACAAGAAGCAGGATGCAGCACTCATCCTTGTCACAGATGTGTTGGGAACTGTGTTGGATCACCTAATGACTGTACAGTCAGTTTAAGGACTCAAACATCCCAAGTGCAAATGTATGACCATTAGTACTGTGTGCAAACAAACTGCAAATAGTACTCAGCTCCCTTCATCTCTAGAGCAGCTGGTGCTGAATCTGAACTCCTCAGAGGCCAGTGCATTTCCTTCTGTGAGCTGAGACAAAGTCATGGCTCCTGCTTGGGAATGGAGGATGTGGCTTGTTTAATGGCACCAGTGGCTCATGTCTGTTTCTGATCAAATAATCACATAGTGTGAAAGAGGTTGAAGTCATTGCACCAACCAATGGAGATGATCCCTCAAGTTACATCCAGTTCTTCAGGATGACCCTGGAAGCAACTCTGTGGGCATATCTGGATGAATAGGGCCAGGGCCTTTCATATTTCCTACAGCAACAGCAGTTTCCTTTGTATTTCTTCCCTGCAGTGAGGTGGGATGGTTTCCCCCCTCTCTCTAGCACTGTTAATTTCTCAGTTACAATACTGCCTTTCTCTGTCACCTAGGACTCTGATGCCTTATTGACTTTTCCTTGATAATCCATTTAGCTTCAAAAGCCACAGAAGTCCTCTCATTCTGTTAATAAATGTGCAGATGTGGGACCAAATTAATTCCTGTCTGAGGTCTGTTGGAGTTACGTCTGGAATAAATCAGATAGTGGCATGGTATATGTATAAATTGGCTTCTGTTGCTAGAACAGCAATTAAGGAATGTCTTCCCCTTTCAAATTCCATTGCATTAATTGCCATCATTCCTTTTGGATAATGCCGAGAGCTGCGAAACTTGAATTCAAGAAGTACTTCTCATTTCTATAAAACACACTGATTTTTGCCTTTGAGGGTTTTCCTTTGGGGAAGAGAGTGGGTAGCATGAGGAGGGGAGGAGGAATGGAAGGGTTTTCCCAGTTCTCAGGCTTTGATTGTATCTGCTATGAATATGAAGACTTGAAATGAAACACCCAATAAAATGAAGTTTTAAAAATAAAATGAAGAATTTGAAGTTTTAAGCTTTATCTTTTTTTTTTTCTTATCTTTCTGTAGTAGCTAATATCTGGGGTTTTCATTGGTTTGTTCTGCCGTTGCAGTGCAAGCCAGCAGTAAGCCGAAGCAGGTCCTCCAGTTTAAGTCTAACAGTTGAAAGTGCTTTAGAAAGCTTTGATTTCCTGAACACCTCTGACTTTGATGATGAGGATGGTGGTGGTGTGGAGGTTTGTAATGGTGGAGGAGGTGCAGACTCGGTATTTTCAGATACTGAGATTGAGAAGAATAGGTAAGTTTGTAGTACCTGCCAGCTGTGCTTACGCCAAACTGACACCCTGGCTCTTTGTCGCTAACAGGGGATCCTGGTGCACAATTTAGTCAAGGAAGACTGACTAATCCTTGATGAGTTTTAGGGTCAGAGGGCTCCCTGTGGCTGCTGCATACAAAATCTGTAGCTTCCAGGACCATTTTTCCCCCTGTTCAAATATATGCAATCTGTCCTCCAAAGGAGAAGAGTAAATTAAATTATGCTGACATCAATACTGGCAGAGCCTCTTCCTTGACATAGGTTTGGACCTGGCTTTCCTTGGATGTAATTACTAATTCCTCTGTGGTTTTTCCCCCCTCCCTTTGTCTTTTCTCTCTAGCCGAATGAGTCTTTGCAGTGGATTAAGCTTGTCAGTAACAATAACACAGGGCCAGATTTAAGCAGCATGATGTAGGTTTCCTTTGGAATGTAAGAGTGATGACTGGTACTCTGTTCATGGCCCTGCGTGTTACCTGCCCTTCTTTCATTACTTTTGGTCTTTCTGAGAAAAAAAAAAAAGCAAAAAAAAAAAAGAAAACAAAAAACCTGTGGTGTTGTGCCGTGGCCTGCCATTGTTGTGTGACTTTAAGATGCTGTGCTTCAATCATTAGATCTTAAAAGCATGTTTGCATCCTTTGAGCTGACACGATGCCCAGCAGGCACGTAAGCGGCACTAGAGCTGGAAAAAAAGAAACACGGTTCCCTCACACTCTGTGCTTTCCAGCCAGGCAGCTATGCTACTTGCTTAAAGCAATTTGAGTGCAACGAGCAACCACCATGCAGTTCCCATCATCTCATGTCCTCATTCCAGATTAAGACTTGGTGGGAAAAAAAATTTGGGAAATTGTGTTGCTTGCTAAACTGGCACTCTGACCTCAGTCCAGTCTGTGCTGATATAAGGATCTAGCTTCAACCAGTTAAAATAGAAGTTAAAATTTCCTTTTTTCCCCTCTGGCTCATCCCCAGACAGTGCAGATTCCCGCTTCCATTTTTAGATGTGTAAGTGTGTGACTCAGTGTAAAGATTGCAAGTGTTGAAACTTCTGAACTTGCAGCCAAACACACTTGCCATCTGGGGACTGACCTCAGGCTTTGCATTTAAATACGGGGAGGATCATTTGTACAGCAAGACAATATTGGAAATAATGATTTAAACCACAGTCAGACTAGCTCTACACTCTTGCAGAAACAATTGGCAAAGTAAGCTGTACACATTGTGTCTAAAACAGCTTATGAAAACATCATGTCTCTTACTTCAGCAGTGGTTTTCCTTTCCTTCTGCAATGAGCCTTAAATTTGCCCAGCAAGAGGACTCTGAAAGCACAGAACTGTTCTTAGCAGCTCAGTGCTTGGGAAGGTACAAATTGTCATGATTCTTAATCCAGAGCAACTGGGCAGGTGATTCATCACAGGTGGGAGAAAGCTGTCACCACCAAGGGACAGTAACCACAAGTTAACAAAGCTTGCTGTTGAGGGCATCACATCATTCAAGGCAAACTAGTCAGGGGACAGGTCTGTCCCCTAGATGGGTATGTCCCTCCTGCACCCAACCAGGGCAGCCCTGCTCCTTTGTGATATGATGTGCTCATCACCAGGTTTCTGGGTGCTTTCAGCTCTTCTGCCGTGCTCCTTGCTCATCACCTTGTGTGTGAGTGTGGGTGTGTGAGGGGGTGTGTGTGTGTGTGTGTCTGCTGTGGCAGCAGCTGGCCCTGCACTGACCTCCTCCTCCCTCCCTCCTCCCCAGTTACAGGACGGAGCACCCAGAAGCCAGAGGCCACCTGAGCGAAGCTCTCACCGAGGACACGGGTGTGGGCACCAGCGTGGCTGGCAGCCCTCTGCCCCTGACCACAGGCAACGACAGCCTCGATATAACCATAGTTAAGCACTTGCAGTATTGCACCCAGCTCATTCAGGTACCAGGCCTGCCTCATTTGGGCCATGTATTTTAAAATCATTCCTGCCTGCTACATGGGGTACAAGCAAGCTGGCAAGGTCAGCGCTGCTCCTCCGAGGCAGTGGGAGCGCAGGGCTGGGACAGACGCCGTGCTGGGGTAGGATGGTGACCCCCTCATCCCAGCCAAAAGTGCCTCCATTGTTTCCATCCTGGCCCGTTTTGGAGCAGATCTGACATGTGAATTATGGGGCACTTGGCACGAGCTGCCCAGGAGGGCTGAGGGGCAAGGCAGTGGGGGACAGTGCCACCCCCTGCTCTGGGTGCAAACACCTGCTGGCTTTGCTGGGAGGTCCTCAGTGGAGTCAGTCCCCAGTTAAAGCAGCCCATGTCTTCAGAGGTAAAACAGGAACCCTCTCCCCACTGTTTAACTGAGCCCGAGATGAAGCTGCAGCATTCAAGAGCAGAAATTAATTTTTGCACGAGGCAGAGAGATTCTGTCTGCAACAGACATGGTGAAGGCAGCATGAGACAGCCCCCTGGGACATCAAAATTGTCAATTCATGCTCACAACTAGAGCGATTTTTCTGTAGTTTTTTTTCAAACCCATGCACAGCAAATGTGGATTTAAACATCCAGTAAGTGAGGGCATCAGGGTTTTGCTGAGAATCAAAACATGCTGCAACTTCCTCTTTACAATTATTTTGCTCTTCCATCTTAGATATAAATTAGCTTTATTTTCCCAAAGGCTCATTGAAGCAATAGGGAGCGAGCCCCCTTAGTGCTGGGCTGGAAACTCTGCTGACTCACAACTATGAGAAAAAGGGAGGATGTTTGGTTTCAATACAAGAGTACACAGTAAATATGCAGCTGAGTGAGGTGAACTTGAACTACGTCCGCACACAGAGCAGATTTGATATGAACATTATTTACATACACTGCTGAAGAAAATGCAGACAGCAGCAGTAGGGAGTATTAGCAAGGATTAATAAATTAATAAAATTAATAAAGGCACCTAAGTAATTGTTCAGAGCTGAAATGGAGTGGAGAAAGAGCAACCTGTGGTCTTCTACAAAGGAATGTCCTGAATGTCTCCAGCCTATGTTGTGTGAAAGTCAGACTAATATTCTTTTCTGGCTTTAAGTCTTATGGTGATGGGTTTCTTAACTTTACAAAGTGTGTGTAAATCAGAAATTACTTATGCAAATGGCTGCTTGGATACTCAGGTGTCTGGATCTGGATGTAGATATTAAAGGCACAAGCAATGATGCATATCAACCAGGACCAAAAAAATATCCTAAAGACAAAAAACTTTTTTAAGTTAAGGAGATCCTGTGGTTCCAGGCCATGAATTTGTCATTGCACTTGAGGTGTTTTGGAGTTTTTTGGGTTTTTTCTGAGGCTGGGGCTTTTTGTGGTTCAATGACTGCTTTTTGTCTCTTCCCATTTGTCTTCACCAGCAAATTGTGTTCTCCAGTAAAACACCATTTGTGACAAGAGACCTCCTGGATAAGCTGTCCAGGCAGATCCTTGTGATGGAGAATATTGCAGAGATCAGCACTGAGAACCTGGGAAACATCACCTCTCTCACTGATGGTAAGAGACAGCTTAGGGGGTTTCCTTCTGACAAGGGTTTTTTTGGCCATGTGTGTCTGCTGAAATAATCACTGTGCAGAGCTCGCCAGGGGTGCAGGAGATGCCACTGTAGTAAGGGCTGGCTCAGGGTCACCAGAAGGTGCAAGCGGTCACCACAGTCAGGCAGATATCACCTACATCTGTCCTCAGCACTGGTATCCAAAAATACGCAAGTGAGAAGAGAGAGGACTCCTTATCCAGCTTGATGTGCAGAAGACGGACAGATGTCATTGGTGTGATGTCGNCACTACACGCGGGCATACTGCCACCTCTGAAGACCCAAATTCTTCCCACCCTTCTTTCCTGAGGAAAGGCAGAATTTGCATTACAATATCAGAGGCATAATACAGCTCCTTGAACATTTTCATTTTTAGTCATCTCTATGGAGAACTACTTAGTTTTTTTCTTTTTGCATCTATTTTAGTACTTGGAAGAGTTTGACAAGCACATAGTTACCCTCATGTACACTCTGGCAGGATAGGTAAATACTAAAAGGCATATTTAATATGTCAGAAAATTGAGGCAAAAATTGAGTGACTTACTTGAGGCCACAGAGCAGTGCTAGGACAGGGAGTAAACTTGTGCAGACCATTTCTGGTGTTCCCCTAGTATTTTGTGCTATTTAAAAGGAAGAGACTTCAATGCCAAGAACTGGATCAGGAACAAGTTTTCTCACATTACCATGGGAAACAGAAAAAACATGCAAACCTGAGGTAAGCACAAGGTCACGCTCCATAAAGGTAATGGCTAAAGGAGACCCAGCAAACAGTAACTGTCCATCAGTGGGATAGGGTGAGATTTCCTCCACTCTTACTATCTTTTCTCAAAATCAATGCTTCCAGCATGGCTTTGTTTCATTGAATATTTTGTTTTCTCCAGCGATTCCAGAGTTCCACAAGAAGCTGTCACTGCTGGCTTTCTGGATGAAGTGTACCGGCCCTTCAGGAGTGTATCACACCTCTGCAGACAAGATGATGAAGCAGCTGGATATCAATTTTGCCACCACTGTGAACGAGGAGTGTCCAGGACTTGCAGAAACAGGTACAAACAGGTGCAAAAAATTGTGTCAACCATCTCAATGGAGAACAGTTGTGTACTGAGCTTTGTTTTCCAACCCTTTGGAGATCTGTTTGGCTCCAAAATCTCATTTGAAAACTAATGGTACAACTCATGAAACAGTTTTGGCCCCAGATAATCAGATCATACTAGGAGAAAAAGGTGAGGTTAGCAGAAAAGAAAATACTGTTTTAAGGTCTATGAGCTAACCAGAAAGTAAGTCTATTCCCAAACCGGGTTTGTAAGTGGTTCAGTGAAGCAGGAATCCTTGCACTTAATTTTGTGTGGACATCTATATGGACATCTATATAATGTCCATACCCCATTACAGCGCACTGGGATGAAATTAATCCATATTCAAGTGAGTTTGTCTGAGCACAGTTTCTTATCTTCAGTGGGATGTACCACACCTCAAACTCCAGCTATACTGACTAGTTCTCCCTTGGACAGAATGGGGATAGAGGCTGATTTGCCCAGGTGTGGGCACCTGCACTGTAGATGTCTACCCAGGGCAGCATTCTCCTTCCTTTTCCATGCTACAGCTCTCACAGACACTGCCTCATACCAGCTTTCTGCATGCAGGAACATAAAAAATAGGAAAGCCAAATCCTGTCTCTCTGCATGTCTCCCCTGCCTCAGTGACACTGCGGAGATGTAACAGGCAGTGCATGTGGAGAGGGGTTTACAGTTCAGGATATTGTTTAGGTAGAAATGATGCTGTATGGATTGCACAGAAAGCTGCACTAGCCATCTGTAAACTGGCGGAGGTTCATCCTTACAAAGATATTCTCTGGTAAAGAGACCTAGACAGGGAGAAGGCCTGTCCAGCTTCTAACCTACCCACAGTGGAGTTTAGAAACATTGGAAAGTACCTGACTTTGCAGATGTGGTTCTTTCTTTCTGGTTTTGAAGTGGACTGCATAATTTTGCCAGCAGCTTTTGTTCTCACTAACCTGTCCCTTTATCCATGGCTGCCTGCAGTCTTCAGGATCCTGGTGTCTCAGATCCTGGACCGGACGGAGCCTGTCCTCTACTCCAGCATGTCCTCCGAGACCATTACTGTCTTTCAGTATTACAACTACTTTGCCAGCCACAGTGTCAATGACCTTGGAAGCTATTTGCTACAGCTTGCAAAAGAAGGTAGGGTATATAAACTCTGCTAGCTAATTGGGGAGTACATCCCTGTCTTTCTGAGCTCAACACTAAGCAGCTCAGCCCTGAGGCTGATTGTACAAAAGAAGGAGAGAAAAGAGACAAAGAAGTGCCCTGGATGCTAAGTGAAAGCACCTGAACTGTTGCACTTGTCAAGGGAAAGGAGCTGATGCAAATAGACCCTCTGTCATTTCTATTTCTATATTCAAATGGGAAAAAAACTGTTGAAAGCATTGTTTTTTAGGAAATGGCTGATGGTGGTGGGCTGAGCCCAAAGTCTGGGAAGTTTTCTGTGCCCACAGCTTGGATGATGTCTTGGTCTTTCACCATCTGTTAGGGAGACATCTTCTGAAGTGCTGAGCAATTCTCAGAAACCAAGAGATCACAGCACCTCAGAGTTTTGCAGGCTTTGCCACCTAGAGCTAAAGAGAGAAGCAGATGCTACACAAAGTGTGCTGGACTGCAGTCCCTGGCAAGCCAAGTTTTCTTCTCTATTTGAGAGAGAGTTTGAGGAGCCTTGCCTAGTTTTCCTTTTTATTTGGCATATTAGGGAGCTTTTGCTCAAAAGCCTGGAAGCAAAATGGCATTTCAACTCACCTCTGAAACTTATTAGCCCTGAGTCATGTTGGCAGACATCAATCTATCCAGGAAAAGCTCTCACAAAGATGCTGTGGAAGTCAATACACTGACAAGGATATTTGGTTTCAATTGTTAAAGCGAGAATTTACATCTTGCAGCAGAAAGCAGAGATTTGACAGGTAGGCCTTTAGCTCTGGGTAGGCCTAAGTGCTGCATTACCCCACAAAGCCCATCTACTCATCTCCACCCCTGAAGAATGTCTGAGAAACTGGCCCAGCTTAAAGCCCAGAGAATTCCCTATGCAGATACACTGCCATGCTGCAATTGCTCAGATGGGGATTTTTTTTCATATCCTTAGTGTGTGTAGTATGAATCAGGGATTGCTAGCGAGGAAAGGATCAATCTAAAATACTAAGAGGATAAAGTAAGTAACATAGACTTTTTTCTTGCTCTTCTAGCATCTGTGGTTCAGGTGCTGCAGTCAGTGAAAGATGGAAAACTGCAGCAAAATGTGTCCAAAATAAACTCCAATAACCTTCCACCACAGCAGGAAGTTTTGAGAGCTTTGGCTTTACTTCTCAATGAAAATAAAAATGAAGTCAGTGAGACTGTGGCATCACTCCTGACAGCAACTGCAGAAAACAGGCACTTCAGGGAGAAGGTAAGTGGCAGAAAATCACCTGTCTCATGAGAGGTGTGTGAGACACCTGTGTCATCGACTTTTTTCAACCTGTATGTCTCAAATATCTGTGCATATAAAATAACTGCTCCAAGCTTGATTTAACCTGATCCAGAGGGAAATCCTGTCTAATTTTTCTGCACATGTGCAGATCTGTTTCTGTCTTTATACCTGTCATTACACTAAACAGGTACTAACCAAAACTGCAAATACTTACTGAGTGCTGTGCTCTCCAGCTATCTTCCACACTTCAGCATTTCTGCTGCCCTGTCTCAGACTTGGCTTCAGTCCAAGGCTTCAAGGTAACAGTCCCCAGCACTTCCAACACAAAAAGACGTATGTCTCAGATTTTTTTTTTTTCCCCCCAAAGGAGTCTGCCATCTATGGGACTTCCCACCATTTCCAGAGGGGATAGACTGCCTTAGGCAAACACAGCTCAGCTTTGAGAGCTAAGATTTGAGTCTATCACCAATACCAAAAGCAACAAGCAGGGCTAGGTTAAACAGAGAAATTAAATAGAGGGGAGAAGGAGGAGTAAGAAGAAATTAGGGGTTGGTTTCTTCCCTTTCATGGCAGACCTTTCCCTACTATCCTTCTTGTTCTCTGTTGGGAAAGAGCAAAAGAAAAGGCAGCTGGAAGAGGAAGAGAGGTAGAAGGAGGGCAAAAGGAGGAGAAAAAGGAGCTCACTCTTTGCTTCTCTTCTCTATCAATCCAGTTCCCTCTTTGCTTGCCCTCCCACTTCATCTTCCATTTTTGCAGCCTCTTGGTATTTCATGCCATCCTTCTCCATCCCCAGCTTCCTGGAGGCAGGATCTCAGGAAAAATATAACCTTCTCCTGGAACAGGCATGTGTAGCTGATACCTGGTCCACTGCCTGCAGGAAGGACCACAGTGTGCCTTCTGTGAGGGTATTATGCAGCCTTATGCTGCAGATGAGTTCATTGCACAGCTGAGTACTGCTGAGATTTGCTGCTCTGCAGTAGCTACTAATTTCTGGGGCCAAGTAGTAAACTGGTCTAGCAGCTCATGCTAACCTTGTAATCATTATTTTAAGTCTCCCTGGGGTCTATACCGACTAGTTCATTATTATCCCTACATTAAAGAGACCATCTAAAGGGACAGCTCTTGAGGTACTTAAGACTCCAAGGCCCATTCAAAGCTCTTTGGGAATGTATGGTGAAAGGCCTTCAAAGGTGTCAGATTGTGCATCTCACTTTAACATAAACTTTTCCTCACCAAAAGCTGGCCTGAGACTACTAATCTATGACTAGTGCTCTGGCCTGGATCTGCTGCAGGGAATTATCCCACCCCGTTAACTGCACCATCCCACATGCTCACTGTCAGGGAGGCAGTCTGCAATTGCTCTCAGTTTAAGAGTAGCAATACCTCCATGCTCCACCCTTCTGCTCCATGGAGACACAGACATTTTCATTGCTGTTCTTCTTTATCTATTTTCAGGCCTTGATTTATTACTGTGAAGCACTAACCCAGCCCAACCTCCAGCTGCAAAAAGCAGCTTGCTTGGCTCTAAGATACCTCAAGGTAAGAGACAAGGAATACACTGATGCCTGGCTTTATAGAAAGGACATCTGATAGGTACAAACAACAAAATAGAAATTGCAATAACAGCAGTAGTGTTTTTGTTTTGTGTTGCTGTGCTCCATCCTTTTTCAGATAAAGGGAATGGTTTCGAAACTTCTAAACCACAAACACCTGGGCTCTGTGACCTTGGCAAAGTTTTCTCTTTTGCGTATCATCTTTTCCTCCCTCTCATATTGACTTCAGGAGACTTAGTTTCACATCACAGAGAAAGAAAAAATACTCATCCATAAATTACTGACTGAGAAGGGCAAAAAAATGCTTTCCCAGGATAAAATTAGATGTAATGCATGTGGGCTAAAGTAGCACAAAAGAGAGATCACAGCTTGTTTTGTGACAAACAACTGGTACATCTGGGCACTACAGCTTCAGCTAGCATCTGGTACCATCTTTGCACTCCAGCCTATGACAGGATAGGAAAATGCACTTTTGTTTTGGTTGTATAGAGCCATGGGAGACAGCAGCCACCCAAGCCTGGCTGGTATGAGACACTGGGACAAAAAGTGTGTTCCATGAGACAGATGCACTTCGGACTGACTATTTCTCCCTCCAAAGTGTCCCCTAGAGAGACAGCTCTAAAATGTAACTTCATCCCAGTCACAACTGATGCCATTCAATACATAATCCAGTATTGTTTAAATATGAAAAAACTTTTCCCTTAAATGAGAAACTAGCAGGCATCCCTGAGAGGCAATGGTGAGGGACATTACACCTCTGCTGCATGCAGGGTGCAGTGGGGTTTTTGATTGCTGAGGAAAACTCAGACTAGGAACCAGTGGTGGGAACTGGAGCTAGACAAGTTTAGCTTGAGCAGTGTGGCTCTAGTGAGTCTTGAATAGTGAGAATGGCAGTGGCTGGGGAAAAAAGTTCCTGAGGGGAAGTATCATCATTTGGGATCTTCAAAGAAAAAGCTGAAGCTGGAAGTTACTACTTCAGAGATGGAAATGCTACAATGGATAGGTGGCTGTGGATGGGGTAACCCAAGGGCAGTTTAATCCACATCAGTTGCAGAAGGTCCCATTGAATCTCTGAGGGGTTTTTCAGGTTGCAGCAAGCTCTGTGCTGCTGTGGCTCTATCACTCACAAGTAGTCACCCTTATGCACCCAGTGCAGACCTACTCTGAGTCACATACAAGTGACCATACTGAAGATAAGGTGGAGAGATTTAATGGCTCTTATAGCAAAGCCCTCATTCAGAGCATGTAGACCAGACCTGTGCCCCTTGGATCGACAGGGCTCATACAAATACTGATTCTGTGGCACAGTGCCTCTTCCATGTGTCACACTTGGGCAGTACCTGCTCTTCCTTTCATTCATCTCACTTGCAGTATTAAATAGCCAGCCAGAGACACTATGACAGCTGCTCTCCCCAGAGACTTGACATTTTCGTATCAGAGAACAGGATTATTCCTTGCTTTCTTCCCAAAATAGCAGAGGCAAGGCAGAAGTATGGAAATGTTGGTGAGCACAGGCTTGACATGCTTTATCGGAAACCCATTCCCGAGGCCCCTGTCTCCTGTTCACCTCCCTGCTGTACTCTTGCCTTGGCATTTTATGGCCTTGGTCCACAGCCCATCACCCCTCCTCCAGTCAGAAGTGGCAGACATAGCTGGTCTGCTAGATTTATGTATGTAGTGCATAGGGTAGGAAAATTAGAAAGGGTCCACACTAGCAGCAGAAAATACGCCTCCTCCAAATGCTTTCCTCCAGGGAAATCCCATTCCTTCTGTCTCCACCAAAGCCCTTCGCTTGGAGTGGGAAGGGCAATGCAGAGGATGTTTACTTGGAGTGAGAAGGGCAATGCAGAGGATGGTTACTATTTCCATGCAAGGTTGTGGAAAAACCCCAGAGTGTACTGTGTGGTGCTAATGCAGTTCTTTTTGCACTTCCCAGGCTACTGAGAGCATTAAAATGCTGGTCACGCTCTGCCAGTCTGACAATGAAGAGATCAGAAAAGTGGCGTCTGAAACTCTGCTTTCCCTTGGTGAGTTGCCTGGTCTAGAGCAGTATTTAATTTTATTTTTTAACAGAGCAGCATGTAAGGCACCTGAGTTATGCAAATGTGAGACTCTAAATCAAACCAGAACTTTACCTAGTGACTTAAATGAGTCAGAAAATACAAATTCTTAAAAATCATTCATTTTGAAAATGAGCCGAAAAGAGAGAAATTGAATTGTGTAAGTCTGGAGGGGGAAGTGAGAAAGGAAGGATAGCAAAGAAGAAGTTGAGAAACAGAAATAATTGGTAATTAATCTGCACAGTTTCAGGGCACTGGTACTTCAGTGGCACAGAAAAATTGTATTTTTCTGGCCTCTTGGCTAGGCATGAATTTCTACTCCATGGGGGGGGGATATCCGTGTATAATTTTAGTTATGCAGACCCTTCAAATATGCTCTCTTTCATTCACCACTTCAGCAGGAATTCAGTTTGCTGTTGGACATGTTATTGCTCAGGTTATAAAACAACTAGCCCAGAGAAACTTTTGAAAACTCTGATTATTTTGCCATTCTTCTAGACAACATACAGAGACCATTTTTGGTTCCTAATGGCCAGTTCAACACACTAGGCTCAATGCTATCTTCATGAAAGCACATATAGATGGCAGTAGCTAAGGAAAAAGGGTATGAAAGACAAAATTATATTTAGCAAACATGCTGCTTCCTCTTTTTTTCAGCAGTGTAGAAGTAAAGATGTGGATAGACTCACTTCTTTAAAGTGCCAGGAAGTGAGAAGTGAATAAACTTTATATTGTCCAAGGTTGAAGTGGATAAACATCATCTGCCTCAAGTACATCACAGCAGCAGCTGAGACCTTGACAAGCACAATAGGTCATTCAGTAAGACGAGTGTACAGATACTGTCATCTAATCATACAAGCCACATCTGCTTCTGTTTGGCTTTAGATAACCAAGCAAATTACATGAGAAAACAAACAAAAAAATTTTGACCATTCAGAGCATGTTTAATTTTTGCAAGTAATTTCTGAAATTGCCTCCAAGAAGATAAATTTTAAGAAGGGGTAGAAGTTACTGGCCAATCAGTACTTTCTAACAACAGTGAATCCAGTATTTTAAAAGTTGTAGGGTGACAACATAATACATTATTATGCTTTATTGTTTTGCATTCAGGTGAAGATGGGAGACTGGCATATGAACAGCTGGACAAATTTCCCCGGGAATTTGTTAAAGTTGGAGGTCGCCGTGGAACTGAAGCTGCCACAGCTTTTTAGATGGAAAAAAACCTGCTAATATTTAACAGGCATTAAAGTAGGATGGAGCTGCACTTCAGTGTGGGAGCAGAAGGAAGACTTTGAAGAATTCTATAAGAATGTTCCCAAATGTAGCAATTTACAGACTTCTTAAAGAAAAGTAAAATCTAAAATCCAGCTTAAGGGTTCCTGTTGGCTCCTCATTGCAGCTCATGATGGAACCATTGGATGCTGAGGAACAATATTTTCTTGACTGGTTCCAAACAAATAATGTAATTGCAGTTATTCAGCCTCAGCAGACTTCTGTGAGGTTTTTAGAATTTGGCATCTCCATATGTTTTCCTATTATATTTACTTCCTTGAAGTTGTCGTGAAAGCTTGAGACATGCGACACCGTATCTAACAGGAACAATCAGAGACCACCCGAGCAGGACTGCAAAGAAGTTTTCCCTCAAACCCCAAGTGAAGTGTCTGCTGCCATGTAGTGTCCCCAGCAATGCTCCAGTGGCAGAAAACGCTGCTCAGCTTTCTCAGTTTTGTCTTGGTAATGAAAGACAGAGAAAGTTCTACAAGTTTTGCTTCGAGAAACAGCGTGATGCAAACCCTGGGAGACATCACTTTGGTGACTCATTCTAAATGCCTCCACTGGTCTTTTATTCCCTTCTCTTGCCCTCCAGCAACAAACCATCATTAATCCAGCAATTTGTGAGTGGGATCAAACAATCATGGAGGTTTCTGAAAACTAAATGAAAAGGTAAAGTGCATTTATTTATTCCGAGAAGAAGGAGTGAATACAGCTAATTGCAGGAGTCCCCAAAACCATTTTGTCGTGCAAGTTGCAGGCAGGATTGGATTTCATACATTCTAATTAGTGGAGCATAGTTTCTATAGAGTGATTTCAACATAAAGAACAGAACAAACTAAAGTGGACCTCGGAGGCCATAATAAACAGAGGGGGAAGTGAATGCACCTCCCCTCCCTGCACTGCAAGGATGAAAGACAGCAAGTACTTCAAACTGTTGATTATGAGCCTTAAGTTAACAGAGGAGGTGAATAGAATTTAACAGAAGAGTGTTCCTGTACTGTGTTAATTATGCATGAAATGCTGTTTAGATGTCAATTGAAGTATCCAAATTTGCATAGACAACATAGAAAATATTGCAAACAGTTCACATAAAAAGGAAACCTTGTGAGCCAAACACTTTGGCAGGCAGGGGGCATTTTGCTTTGTTTTTTTTTTTTTTACTGTGAATGTTACAAAAATGTACATATCTGTATATTTATAAATATATATATTCTTCCTTGAATTAAAGAAGTACATTTTGTACAGTGCAAAATGCTTACTTGTTTACTGAGGGATATAAACTCTTTTTGCAGAAGGTGAAATAGCTATGTTATGGTTTTTATACTACACCTGTCCCATCAGTTGAACTCTTTCAAGGTGTCCTTTTGTATCTACTTCTTTTTATTTTTTTTCTTTTAGTTTTGTGGCATTTGTACTCACCATATTTCCTATCACATTTAAGTTATAATAAAGATTATTTTTTAATTACTAAGCACATCAGTCCATATGTATAGTCACTGTATCCATCAGCAGCCTCTTCATTATCCAGCTCATCATTTACGTTCAGAGCAAGCCAGTTTTGTGTATCATTCAAGATACTTATCAAGAAAGGCTCCACAGGGACTCCCAGAAAATTTGCTGAAGAGGCTCCAGGATTGTTACCAAACTTGCACTGATTACTCCTCCCTTCTGTGAAGACAGACTCTTCTCAGACAGAAGACATTCCTTCCATTCATTTTCCATTTTCAAACATTCAGGCTAACAGCACACACCTTGGCAAACGCAGAACTGCCTATGGAGCAGGGAGCCAAAGCTGCAGAGAATAGGGGGCAGCTCACATATAGAGGTACTGCACCCAATGGAGCATGTACCTCATCTCACTGTAGTTTAAAGCCACCCTTTGAGAAGTTTATTAGCCTAAAGCTGATCTGCTACACCATTACAACCATTAAAAATCATGCATTCAAAAGAACCAGCTAGGAAGGAGCAAATTGTGCTCTGAATGAAGTCATTGAGGAAATGCACAGGAATTTTAGTATGAGCAGTTAGACCAAACTTAGTTCCTGTTGTGATACACGAGACAGACAAGCTTGAGCCTGGGATACAGATGTGTAGAGGCTGTTTCACTTTAAGCATTAACACTGTTTTAGAAAACTAAATACACAAATAACCATCTTCTAACAGGATTCATGACAACTGTGACAAAGTGAACAGACCTTAAAGCTTCCAAAACCTGAAAGCAAATAAAAACAAACCATGTATTTGTCTTACAGCTTGTACATTTTTATGCTTGCACAGCTGACAACGCTGCCTTTTCCTGGCATATTAATGCACTCCTTTGTGGAGTAGGAAAAACCAGATACACAGAGGTGAGCATCATGAGGCTCACGCTTACCAACTAGTGAAGAAGGAGCAGCAGGCAGTAATTACAAAAGCTCTTAGGGCTGAAGCAGGCTTGCTCAGACAAATTTAAAGGTCAGGGCCACCCCAGGAAAGCACGTTAGGAAAAAGTTCCCATACCAAAGTAGCTCAGCAGCAGTGCCAATGGAAGAAAGGAGGAGCTCACCAGAAGTGACCTTGGGAAAGGGGTTTATCCAGTGGTGACTTATCCAACCGTATGCTGTGGTGGTTTTTGCTACTCCTGCCATGTTGTCACTATCTCAGCATTTGGTCCTATAAACAGAAACCTGTAGCACCCCTATACTACTGTAGCTACAGCAGCAGCATGTTAGGATGCCCAGTTCCACACTGCTACTGGCAAGGCCTCTTGTATCCATAAGACCTTCAGAAAAGTTATCCTCCATAGCTTCACCCTCTCCTGCAGTCTGTGATACACAGATTAATGTGGACTTCAAAATTAGGAGTCAATCCAACTGCCAGACCATATATCTTAAGTATGGCTCCCTGCTTTGCAGGGGGATTATCCCGAGGAGAGGATCCACAGCACCCAGCTTCAAATGGCTGCAATGCCCCCGAGGGTAAGATAGAGGTGTCCTCATGGCCAAGGGTTTGACCTTTTAACATGTCCTGATCACATTTCATTACAGGCAGTTGCCAGCAGACCAACAAACAGCAGCAAATTAAGGTTCCTCAGAACACCATTGTCAGTTTCTGAACTGCTTTGTGTTATTACAAGAAGGGAAAGAAATGAATAACACAATAAACATTTTCTGCTGAAAAAAACCCCTATTGATGACAATGCAATACAGTCTTAAGAACACTGGAGGGCTGGAAAATCACAGCCTTGGCAAATTTTGCACATCTGCTTAAATTCTCAAATCCAGTTCTGGAAACAACCTGAGATGGCCCTTGAGGAAAAGTAAATGAATATGCATCACACTTGAAAAAAAAACACCTATGAGTAACTTCATTACTTATGCAGAGGTTGCACCATAAGCTGCAACACAGGACAGTGCTGCAGGCCCTCACGTAAGCAATCCATTGCCAAACACCAAGGGAGTTTCAGCTGCCCAACCAAGTAGCTATTATGGTCTAAGTACTTTCTCCACACCTTCTCTTAAGTACAATGGGTGTTTAGCAAAAGTAACGATTTTTAGTGTAAACCAGTTCTTAGTTCTTCCTCACACAAACAATCCACCTGCCCCTGTATAGCTGCTCCTTCTTGAAGCATCTGACACCTGCAAATGCCCCACCTCCTCACACCTTCACTCTTCCATGGCTGAAATTCAGCCCTGTTCAGACATGCACATTTTATGGAACAAGGGCTAGGACACAGTAGATGCATCCCATTTCCACACAGACTTAGCATGCTTCAGTGAAGGGCAAGATTGTGTCTGTCCCAATTCAGTGAAAAGGTGTGGACATGCTGGTAACACAGATGCACTGGACTTCTTGGAAAGAATCACATTCTGTAGTTAGTTTCCAGAACTGGTAATTTTATTGTGCTAGATAGAATGTTCTCTGTCCTTTAGCTGGATATAAAGGTTGTCTTTAGTGATGCTGATTTTCAGCTGCTACATAGCTATGTTCCAGTGGTAAATGAGTTTCCCTATATACTTAAAATACAACCATCTTACATTTTAAGAGAACTAACTGTAAACAAGAGTCTGTATAATTTCTACATATTTGACAAGCCTTTAGCACATAAACACAGTTCCCAGACTTACTATGTAGCACAGTGCTACTGCATGCATGTTCAAAAAGCACTCAAAATTTTTGGAATAAACAAACTCAACCCTTTGAGAACATTTTTAGACAGCAATTATTGCAGCACCATAAAACTGCTGAGAACATTTTCATCTATTAATGTCTGCTACAACAGGCATAGTCAGTGTCTGATCAAGGTTCAATACATCTGAGACAAAGACAGAACATGTATATGGGTTTTATTACTATGACATAGTTTGGCTCTCACACCCAAAATTCTCCTGCAGCATGGGTTTTTTTTCAGTTTATACAGCAAATGATCCTCTCTGCTAACAAACTGCAGTTAATAAAACCATGGTAGCTTTGATTTGAGACATTAGTATGTATTACTGAGTGGCACATACTTTTTTTGATGTAAAAATTTATTCTATTACAGATGGGCCAAATGCTGCAATACATCCATCAGCCTACTTGCAGAGCTTCCATGATTTATTTGTACACAGTCTATTTCAACAGAAGGATCCAGCATATCAAGGGACTGACATCTTTTATTTAATAAAAATCAATCCAGAAAAAGCATAAGATGTAAACCTAATAAGCATTCTTCTTGACAAACCTGAAGATAAGAAAAACCGATGCAGATACTGCACACAAATTCCGGATTTATCTCTTTCTGGCAGTTCTGTGTTCCAACAACAGCACCTGCACTACAGCAGTTCACAGAGCAGGAGGTGAAATAGCGGGAAAGTTGCACTTGCTGTCTCATTTTGGTCTGCTAGTTATGCCACAGTGCCTTCTTCCCTTCTACAGTCTCTGCAAACACAGTATGCCTGATATTTAAAACTAAACCCACTGTGAAAACAAATTACAGTTAACAATGACTAACTTAAATTAAATTGAACTGCAAAAACCAATTACATCAAAACAAATGTTGTTTCCTTATTTACTATTGTCAAACAATGCCAAGAAAGTTGCTTAGAATCTGAGATGGGAGAGGTCTAAGTTACAAACATCCATTTCTCCTTAACAGAAAACCAAGGCTACTCTACAAAGCATTTGCCCAGCATCCAGTCTTGTTTCTTCTTCAAGATAGCATCAGTGCAAGATAAAGCACACACTTTTATCACCTTTTCAACACTGTGATGGAAAGCAATATGTCTAAGCACCCTTTGGAGCACAAACTGGAAGATGCAATCTTTTGTTTACAAAGTTCACAAGAAAACGCGATGCCTCATTTTCTGGTTACCATGTTTGAGGTAAAATGGCAGCCAGGAGTATTAACTCCTACAAAGGTTCTGACATTTCATGGATGTCACAACTGAAATCAGTTGTAAAACAACTGTTAACTTATCAACAGCCACAGGGATTAAGACAGAAGGAATATAAAGGCGCCAATCTGATAGCTCCAGAGTCATTCACACACACCCTGAAGCAAACACCTTTGGCAAGGCCAGATAGATCCATGAACCAGGATCCTTCTGATCACTTCTGCCTCCTGAAAGCCACTCAGCTGTAAGCTCCTCCCAAGACATGGACACAGCCACCATTGTTCAAGCTTCTCCTTAGAAGTCCTTGTTACAGAACAACTGCCCCGAGTTCAGTCAGTACTGGAAAACCTGTACCCAACCTACTCTCCTGCCCCATCCCACCCCATGCAGATGCCACATAAGGTGTTCAAGGTTTAAAAGATCACTTTCTATCCCTGTAAACCCTTCAGAACATAAGTATCTTGGTAAAAGGGTGTCTCCTCCCTTGGTAAATATCAGAGCAGTACCTTGAAAACACCCTGAGTTTCCTTTCAGAACAGCTCTGAAGTAAAGGCTGCTTTGTCTCCACCTAGTTTTCAGCACAGCTGCCAATGGGACCAAGAATACACCACCTTCTCTTCATAATCCAATCAAAGTATTACTAAAAGAAATGGACTAATACTTCCTACTTAGGCTCTCATTATACAGCTTGCAAAATGTTTCCTTAAAAGACAGAGGAAATTATTTTAAAAAAACTGAAAAATCATAAATCTAACTGAACTTGAGACTGACTTTCTGAAACCTCACCAACAACACACAAGTTTTTGCTTTTCCCCCCTATATCCACCAAAAAAGTAACCTTGTTCTCAGAATTCTACAAATCTAGAAAGAGTTAAAAACTGCCCAGGCACTCCCCCAAGAAACTTGAAAGCCTCCATCTACAGTAGTCACAATTGATTTCAACCTAGGATTAGGCATTCCCCTGGCAATTAAGAGGCTGTTTTGGTAAGGCAAAGATTTATTTATCAATTTTCATGTATCATGTCAGACCAACTGATAAGAAAGATATTTACACCACATTGAAATACACAGTATTTGTGTTTCATACAAGCATCTACATGCAGCCTGCAGTAAGTTTTCCATGCAGTATTCAGATGCTCCCACTGCTACATAATTCCAGTTAAGAATACCAACATCTGTAATGTTCCCACAAGAGTTTCTATACCTGAGGTTTAGTATATCCTTTCAAGAGGAAGTCTGCAATTAAAAGCCACATACATAAGCCTATTTAAAGGTTGTCATTCCAGCTGCAAACAGCTTCCTTTGAAGGAAGATCTGATCTAGTCTCCCTTAAGCCAGATGATACTTGTGATGGCCCTTCTTCAGAAGGGCTGTCTGCCTCATCTCCACAGTTACGCTCTTCATTTTCCTGTCTGGGTTCCTCTAGAGCCAGACTCTCCAGTGTCTCAAGACTGTCAGGTGCTTGCCCAGTTAGCCTCTACAAAGAAATAGGAGACAGTGAACTTCATTTTTTTATACTTAATAACCAGTGAAATAAGACTCTGCACATTAAATTAAGCAAACTAATTACCTTCATTTGGAGGTTGTTGATATAATCAAAACATTCCTCAGTTACAAAAATCTTAAGACACAAGTTCAACTCCAATTACCACCTCTAACTTGCAGACCACACTTGCTTTGTTAAGTTTTTCTTAGGTTCTTCAGTAGGACAGGTTTTATCTCAGGCAACCAAAAATATGGGTAACTGCTTCCCAAGTTAAGTATCTGCTATACCATATAGGTTTAATTTTAGAAAAAATTACCATACAACCAATTTACTCCATAATTTTTAGCCAGAGACAATGAAGCTACATTAAGTCTAGATGAATGTTAAGACCCAGCAGTTTCTAGCACTTGATCAGACTAGAAGTTCCTCACCTAACCTGATCTAAGGAAGATAAACAGGACTGTAAACAGGCTGGTTTTGAAGCTTCTGGTTGTTTGATGTACCCCTCAGGGCTCATTTAAGCCTCAGAAGTGAGCAGGTTACAACTAATAAGTGATCTTAACTGTTGAGAAACTGTACAGAAGTTTGTAACTACATTAGTTCAAGTCCTCAAGTAATATAACTTCTGCCCACAGGTTTATGACTAACAAACAGTACTCCTTGAATATTAAAAAAAAATTGAAGTGTAGCAAAATGGTTGTCTTTCAAGGCTGATCTAAACAACTGCACTGAAAATTAACTTGATGACGTTTAACTCCTGATTAATCGAGTTGCTTGCAATAATATTTCATTCTGTTTCCATCTCCCCAGTCTAGTCATTACAGAATCAAAGTATTTGCCAGGCACCCAGTTTCATATCCCAGGTGAGAGCTTAATCCCTGCAAAAATAACCTGAAAGCCAAAACATCAATATTCCATTGCTATCTATATATTTATTACAGCTTCAGAGGCTCTTACAAACAATCCACTCCTGGTAGAGAAGCCATGGAATTAGTGACACAACTAAATTCCACAAGGAATTTGGGGAGCTGTTAGGAAATTTACAAATTTATGAACCCTAAAGACTTTATGTGCAGCCCTTTTTGGGCCATGAAAGTGGCACTGCCTTGACAAGCAAAACCTTGACCTTAAAGAGCATAATGCTCCCTCTCACCACTCTACTTTGTGACTGTGTTTCAAGTTTAGTTTCTCAAAGGACACAGCCAGTACCCTCACACAACCTATTAAGCACATGAATTTAAGTCATCCCAAAAAAAGTGAAAACTCAACCTTTCCTTCCCTTATCACCATCTCCAACATGCAAATCCTGTTCTGTTCAGAGAGTAGGTTGAAACTCCCCTTCAGAAAACATCCATCTTAGTATTCTCTTTACTCCTGTAGGTTCTAAGATGGGAAAAATTCATCCCCTAGAAGGAGCTTTATGACTCTAGAATTAGAGCAATCCTGCAGGAAACAGGTCAGAGAGCAATTTAAAATGAGGAGTCATGTGAGCACATAAACCAAGGTCATGATTCATTATAAACACCTTGGCTGGTTTCTCACTTTTTTGTTCTATAACATTGACTTAAAATTGCTTTTAAGTACCTCAATCACACTGGTCATGTAATGCACATGCTCAGCAAGGGTCATGAGCTCTTCATTTTCTTCTTTTAGGCGGGCAATTTCACCATCCTTCTGCTCAATTTCTTTGTGCAACTGAGTTCAAATAACAAAATGTTAGAAGAGGAAGACAATAGCCAGTGATGACGCAGTTAGGTATCTTTGAGTAGCTACCTTTTCATTTTCTTGAAGCACTTCATACAGAGCCTTCCTCCTTTCTTCAGCCACTTCTTTCCAATACTGAGATGAAGGACTTCCTGAAGTTAGAGGCTACAGTAAGTCTGTGGTAAAACTGACTTGAGAGCACCTTAAGATACCTAACTTGTACACAAGTATTCTATGAGCTGTGATACTAAGAACTCACTCCATGTAGTGTTTTCAGAGATTAGCTGCAGAACTACAATTAGTGACATAAGCTCACAGGAAACAGATCCTACACTGCATTAATGGCTGAACAGAGTGCATGAAGCTGCCTCAAGCACGACAGCAGGCTCTGCAAGGTGGTCACATTTGCAAATGTTGCTCTAAATGTGCACTTGGGAGTAAGAATTCTGTCTTCCACAAAGTCACTGTCCACACTGGGCGTAATGGTTCTGAGAAACTGCACTCACAACACACTGTGCCAGAGCAGGCTTTCATTTCAACTTGATTATTAGTCACTGGAAAACTTCTAGACCAGCCAAAATAAACTACAAGACTCTTTAACATTGCTGCACACAATAGTTCTCAGCTTTTGGTTATGACAAGCTCATTCTTAAATACTAGACTTCTGTATTTAATATAAAGGGTAAGTATCATCAACTCCTGCTAGGCACTACAAAAAAACCACAAAGCCCTTATCTAAATGACAAAGGAAATATGCTTCAAGTAGTATTCCAACAGCAGCACAGCATTTAAAGTCCAACAAAACATTTCAGGAATTACCACATACCTTTCATCATGAGATCTACAGCTTGAATGACATCATTCTCATTTTCTTGCTCCTTGTCCGCAGACACCTCAGCTTTACAAGCCTTTGAGGCAAACTTGTTATTCCAGAGTTTCCTTCTGACTGAAGATTTCTTCTGCATAAAACATGGGCAGGTTTAAATTTAGAGCAACATCTCAGCAACAAAAATACAAACTTCTAAGCCTGCACACTCATGACTGCAGGTAAGTCTCTCTAAGTCCTGCTTTCTTCACATTGGAGTTCTATTTTAGACATCTTCCTTAATACCCACAGACTTAAAAGAAACATCTCAAATTTTTCCAAAGAACTCAGAAATTGCTAGGTTTTAATACCATTTATTACTAGAACAAGAGTAAGCTTAAGTTGTCATGCTAATTAGCAGATTGTATTTTTTTCAAATACATCAGTTTTCAGTTAAAAGCCGAAAAGCAGTTCATGATGAGTAGAAATAATTCCGTATCTACAGATTATCTTTTAGTTCATACCTCATTACGTCTGCCAACCAGGCTACCTGCTGCTGAAGGCTGAATCATTTTAAGAGTCTGTCTTGGGGCAGCACTGCATGTGGTATCTGTGAAGTACTTCTGAAAAGACAAATATGGTTCAGACAGTTGGCACTTCTCTTTACATAAACTGAAAATTCGGAATCCATCATGCTTCCATTAAGACAACACACAATTCATCTTTTCAAGACAAAAAAATTGACACTGTAGCCTATATTAAGGCTCTTGCATGCAAGGGGATCTACCTATTTGTAGCAGAGAGAGATCTTAATCACATGAAGCTATGATCAATCCCTGCCTCTTAGGAAACATTTACCCTCCATAAAGGAACTTGAGCAGAAATACTCTGACTACATTTCAAGGCCAATTACTGTGCAGTGAATTTAGCTGTAACTCTCAAATTTGAATTTGAGAGCAGCAGTCTCAGACCCTTGGGAACAGAGACAAAAGTGACTGCAGTTGCAACGTTACGTGGCAAAGGCACATCACTTGCGGCAGTAGGCAGTAGCTGTTTTTGTAACCTGTGAACACACCATTAAGCAGTGTTCATTTAAATAGATGTATTACTTTGATTATCCATTAAAATGGATCAAAAGCTTCCTTGCTTCGATCCAGACAGGCTATTGTTTTGTCTAACCAGTATGTTTATCACCCTTCCTATCATGCATAAATACCTCTTTCCTGCATCAAAGCTTTCTGATTGGGTTGGTTACACTGCCACCATGGGACAGTAAACAATGGCAGACAACCAAGCAAGAATAGCCAGGGTACAATGCCACACCAGCGTGAGAAAGTTACCGATTCACACCGCACTCCATAGGACAAGAGCTCTCCTTTCCCACGGTAGTTTCTGCCACCAATTATCCTACTGTTCCACTAAAGGACAAACATTAACTGCTGTGGGAACAAGAATCACACCGCATGTCAGACACTGCTTGCTGCTACCCAGGATTAGAGTTAAGTATATTCTGCCAAGAAATTATTGGCCAGTACTCAAGTTAACCCACTGAAAGTGCAAAAAGCCACGCTGAGAAATTGGTACCCTAGATACACTATGGGACAAGACTGCCACATGTGTAAGTCAGACCCATCAATTGGCAATTTTCATTAAGACCTAAAGTTTTCATTACAGTTATTATGCCTCATGATACAAGGACTACTAGCCTCTACTACATACAGTATTTGCACCATTCTGATTAGGGCCTGCATTAAAAGATTTACCAAGAAAAGCTACTAAGGTTTGTACCTAATCAGTTAACTCTTAAAAACCTAAATTGTTTAATCATTTCCACCAATTCCAAGGCAAATATGATTCATGAGGGTCACTTCAGAAACTGAATTGCCTGCTTCAATACTTCAGTTAAAACATGTTCAACACACGACACATAAAACTCTTTGTAAGTTCACACCTATAAAGGACAGACTACAGAACCTACTCTACAACCCCTTAGCAGCCAGATTCAGTAAGCAAAGGCATGTAGTCAGGACAAAAAAAAACCAAATCAACCCTGAAAAATTAAATGGAGAGACAGTAAGCTCAGTGTCAATGTAAAAAGGACATGCTGAGCAATAGGAAAACAGTAGTCATAAGCACATATGCCCAAGCAGGACAGCATGTTCCCAAGCCACACTGCCTGCCAGGAGGTTACTCAAGCCAAATGGATATAAGCCAGGTGGAAGCACATTGCAACAGATCCCTTTATATTCCTTCAGTGGACAGAGAAGCTTGTGTCAGACAGAGGTACTAGTTTCAAGGCTTTAAAGCCTATACCTGCAAAGATCCTGAGGACTTTTCTGCAGTCAGGTTCTGTTTCATTTTGGAATTCATACGATCAACTGCAACAGAAAAACAATAAAATTAATATGGCATCCGTCTGCTAGTAAAGTTCGGGAGACACTACTCGGGCAACATTACAATTTCGGATTATCGGCTTTCATGGCAGCCTTCAGCCATGCACTGCGTGGTCAGCAGGCCCCTCCAGAGGCTGCACTCGAGACACGAAAGGCGGGCGCGCCAGGAAGGCAGCGCCCACCTCGGGGCGGCCTTCCCGCAGGGATGGCGGGGCGGGGGAGACGGTGGGGGGAGTGGGCTTCCAGGCGCACACCCAAAACGGCTGGGGGGGACCAGACACTCACCCACACGCACCCCCGCCCCCCCCCTTTCCCGCTCCCGCCAGCCGAGATCGCAGCGCCCCTCCCTCTCCGCGCGCCGCCGCGGCCAATGGGGAACAGCGAGGCAGGAGCCCGCCAACACCCAAACCCGGCCATGGAAGCCTGCGGCCCCACCCCGCCGCTGGTGGCGGCGGCTCAACCGAGACGGAGAGCATCCCCCTCTCCTTCCTTCCCAGCCTCTCCCCGCCGGTCCCGCGCCTCACCAGCGGCCGCTCCCGCACGGGCCCCGAGCGCGCGCTCGCAGAGCCAGCCAGCCACCCTCTCGCGCCCGGCGCGCGGCCATAAGGAGCGCGGCGGCGGCCAC